>KN846951.1:910941-1171053 GCA_000835395.1 Exophiala sideris | reverse complement strand
AAAAAAAAAAAAAAGGTTTGGAATCTAGGGGGTTCCCCCCTAGGACCCCCATTGAGATTGATACAAGCGCCTGCTCACAGATGATGCACCGTATTTTTCTGCGCGACTGGTAGTGCCGCTGCGCGGCATGTCCAGTGCACCCCAATGCCCTCATTACTAAATACCTCTATGCGGGGCTTGGGGTGCATTGGGCAAGCTCGATCCCGGCATTTCTGACTTTGCTTTGCATGCCCTTCCCACTGATCATGCATCGCTACGGTAGGACGCTGAGGATGAAATGTAAGTATTCGTTCGAAGCTGCTGAGATGATGAAAAGAATGCAGTCAAAATAAGTGATTTCCCAGCCGATATGAAGGAACTGGTTTCTCCCAGGAAATGAGGCATCCTATCGAATTTGAAGTGTACATAAGAGGAGTCGGTGTCTGAAGGAGCACCTACAGGTGTTGTTGGTTGAGGAGAGCTGGTTCTGTGGATTTGCCGAGTGATTAGGTGGGATGTTCGAGATCTTATCTCTACGGGCAATGATTTTCCTGGCTACAAGACCTCGACCTTTTCATGCTCAGGAAATTGACTTTACAACCATCACGTAAATAATGTCGAGATATATGGCGTTAGAGAGCGCAAGTACGCACGATTCCAGCAACTCTAGTTAGTACAATCCGGAGTGTCCATTCGTGCTGCCAAGGTTCCAGTAAGGTACAAACCTTGTGACATAAGGAGAAGCTCCCTTAAGCAAAGCTCCTCAGAGTCAACCGAAGAATGTCTCCAACTTGTGATCCGCCATGACGTCGATCCAGTGACGACTGGATCGGAGGTCATCAGCCTCGCCTGTGCCGGCATCAAATTCACTCCATACGTCCTCCAGGAGCAACTCTGCCCTGGAGAAGACTTGGCGCAGGCCAAATGAGGTACAATTTGACTGCAGCCGCCGACGAATGAAGGCGCGACGTCGGTCGAGCTCATCCTGTCGTGCAAGTGTCGATAGTACTTGGGCTTCCATTTTGTCACGCAAGCTTGCCTCCGCCGGCAAGACAGAATTCGACTCCTTCGACGCTCGTAGTACGCTCCCACATATGATCAGCAGAATTGTCTGGTACAGGCCACATGTGGATCCTTCTGGAATCTCCTTTGCATGGCTGAGGATTGCCCCTGATAGGTCAAAATACCAACGGTCGAGGTTGGGTGTTCTTGGAAAAGGGCGAGTTTCTGGGGTGGCGGCTTCGGTATCGTCGGGTTGGGGTTCCAGAAGACTGGGAAAGTTTCGTTGCAGCTCCAGCAAGATTGCAAACTTGCACATCTGCGCGAAGGCTTTGATTTGCCGGTAGGTGGAGGAGCCGAGAGTTTTCGTGTCGAAGGTCTCGTCCGTGGGGAGCTGGTAGTCGACGACATATTCGGCCAACTCGATTGCATCTTGAACCACCTCGGAAGCGAGGATTTGATATGAATCTCGATCCTTCCAGCCAACCCCAACCATGTTTCTTAAAGTCCTGTTTTGGCGTACACAAATGCCGACCCTGGCTAGCGTAACGAGTAGTGGCAGACTGATTCCCGCAAACATGTGGATGTACGTCGTCTCGGTAGGCTGACAAAAAGGGTACAGGTATTGCACCACGATCTTGGGCTGATCCACGACAAAAGCCATGCAGGCTTCCCAGTAAGACATCGCACCTATCAAGAAGTGGTGATCGGTGTTTGCCAACGCCTTCTCAGGTGCCTTGCCGGCCAATGTGACGTAGTCGATCAGGTATTCACACAGTTTTCTCGCTCCACGGAGGTGTGGTAGACCAAGGTCTCGTGGATCGGACCAAGGCTTGGCGATGTCAGCTCACTGTGCTAATAGTCCAAATTTTTGTACATCTATGGAATGGTTACAACTTACCGCGCAAAAGCCGAGGATGATGGATGCCAGCAAGGTTTCTTCCAGCTTGCGAAGCATGTTCTTGTCGGACAATGCGGAGTCTCGAGGGGAACTTGTCGACTGCTCAAGCACCGTCTCGATCTGGAAGACTGCCTTCGACAGAGATCTGACTGCGGCAGTGTGGCACTCCAGGCACGTGGAGAGCATAGTTTCGTCGTCCTGAAAGCAGTGGGCAGCGGCCATACACACGACGCTTTTGTGCAGTAGCGGAGACGTGCTGAGATAGCGACGAACTAGGGCTTTAAAACCCTCTGCGGTGTCATCGAGGACCGTGTGAATACCACACAGATTGTCAAAAAAGTACTGTACCAAGGCTTGATTGAACTCGCTCCCCTGTGACGCGGCTGCATCCCGGCAGTCTAGCGTGGTCACCAACGTCTGGGTTTCATCACAATCCAAAGCAGGCCCGTTCAGTGTCCAAGTCCAGTCCTGTTGTTCTAAGAGTGTCATCGGCTCGTGGCTTGCCAACCATTCGCGAAGATCATCCCGCAAGATGTCTGTGGTAGATCTGTCGTTGTCATTGCTGTCCAAGGCAGGCAAAAACGCAACAGGACCCGGGTTTTCGGTGTGCAGGGGTGGTATCTGAGATGACGGGCCCGTGGCTGAGCCGTGCGATTGAGCGCGAGCGATATGGGTTGGTTTTCCTATCAGTGTTGGCTGAATTGCTTCGACCAGCAGGTTTGGTTCTGTTGGGTCGTGGCTGCCAGCTGTATTGAGCGGTAGCGGTGCTGGATCCTGTGCAGGAGTAATTTCCGACCTCCAGGTGTTGAGAACTTCGTGTCTGTCACTCCATTTGAGATCACGCTTGTAACCAGGGCAGGTGACTTTGCGTTTCAAGCATTGTTTGCAGCTTGGTTTCGATTCATCGCACTTGATTTTCTGCCGGGGTCAGTACGTTGATTTGTTGAGCGAAGAGACAGTCCCACCATGGAGCGACATCGTGGACAACCAGCTAAAGTGTGGGTAGGTGGTTAGCTGAGGATCGGTTGAACGCCGGAAAACTTGCCTCGTGAACGAAAAGGCATGGTCGCGAAGGTGTTTGAGAATCGATTCAACCGATCTTGACATAAGCAGGACACATGCAGACAATGTCCGACAAAAGGATGGTGAAGATTGAGGCGCGAGATGGGTGATTGGATGTCTGGAGTGAGAGCGATAATGAACCAAGAGGTATTGAACCATCTGCGGATTGTGGCCCATGCCTGTCTTCTTCAACCACACGGGCATCGGTCTTATCTATCCGCACCCCAATCTTGCACCTAAAGTTACTATCTAGGTCGTACTGGGACTCGCCTCCCCGCACTTTATCTTTCCCGTTGTGCCAGTCCATGATTGGAGGTTCCCCCGGGACAGATAAGGGAAACAAGGATGTTGTTTACGCATGTGCGAGACTTTCGGTACTTGAAACTTACTGTACCTCGGTGAGACTCTTACATAAAACGCAACACGATCCTTCCTAGGTAAGTAACACTCCTTCCGTTGCCCATATCCAGACCAGCATTTTCGGCATCTATTCGATGGAGTGAGATTCATTTAGATTCATCACTGCAAAGTTCGTCTGTTTCCATCATGGATTTTCAGCCTTATCTACACTATTCAATCAGGCAAGTGCAACCTCGACCGTGCCATTTTCCAAAGTGACATTTTCGAGAGAGCCATTCCTCGAGGTGCCATTGCATACCTCCTTCCGCCCGTTTCCGAGAGGAGCTGCAAACCCGTCATAGCCTGCATTGGCAACACCATTCAGCACGGCGATGAAGTTGGCCAAACCACCAAGAAAGAAGCGAGGAATAGGTCTTGGGGCCCCCGGTACATTTGCAAATATCCACGATGGGATAGATGGGAACAAGGTGCTCCGGGCCACTTCGTTACAATGTTCGCTCCAATCATCCTCCGCCTCGGGAATTGCTTCGATGACCGCAACCTTCCCTGTCTCTCGCAGCTTCTCCGCTCGTTGAATCAGCTCGTTGTTGAGGTTGACCTGCATCTCGACATTCGGTGGGGCATTCGCGAATGGTCCTTGAGGTCCACTGATCATAAGCAGGTTAGGAAACCCAGGAACAAAGCTGCCAAGATAACTTGTTGGTCCATTCTTCCAGTGGTCCGCGAGTGATTCGCCAGATCTCCCATGGAATTTGACCCTCGTATAACTCCCCTCGACAGCGTCAAACCCGGTGGCCAGGATCAAGGTGTCCAACTCGTAAAATTGACCGTCGGTCGTCTTGGCCCCTGTGGCAGTGAGATGGTCGATCGGGGTGTCTCGAAGATTGACGATATCGACATTGGGCCGATTGAACTGCTTGTAATAGCCGCTGTCGCAAAGAGGTCGCCGCGCGTACGGTTCTTGGGGCATCAACTTCCTGGCCTTTTCCGGGTCTATGACAATCTGGGCTATTTTGGATTTGACAAATTTACAGGTGGCCTCATTGGCCTCCTTGTCGGTGGCAATATCTGAAAATCCTCCAAACATGAATCGGAACCCATTGCCCTCATCCCAAAGACGTTGGAATACCTCCTCACGCTTGTCAGCATCAACCGAGGCGTAGGGGGTGGTCGATTCGGTGAATCCGAACGCGGTTGCAGTTCTCGGGAGGCTCTCCACGATGTCGTCGTAGTGATCGTTCAACCACTGGCGGTACTCGGACGTCACCGGTCCATTGCCACTGGGAACACTGTACTGGGGAGATCTCTGAAAACTGACCAACGACTTCACTCGAGATGCGATGGCGGTGATGACCTGCACGCCCGTGGATCCATTACCAAGAACGCCGACACGCTTGTCGGTCAGGTCGAAATCCTCCCTCCAGCGGGAAGTATGGCAGATTTCTCCCTTGAACTTGTCTAATCCTGGTATGCTCGGAAGTTTGGCCGTGGAAAGCAGCCCCAGTGCGGTGATCAGATAGCGAACCATGAAAACTTCATTGGTGCTGGTTGTCACGCGCCATTTGTTTTTTTCAGCATCCCAATCTGCGCTCAGCAGCTCGGTGTTGAGGTATATGTCTTTGCGAAGGTCATGTCTGTCCACAACGTGTTCGAGATACTGGCGGATGTCCGGCCCCTGCAAATACCGGTCGGTCCATGGGTAGGTTTTCAGATCTTCCCTGTCCCAAGTGAACCGAAACACGAAGCTCTCACTGTCGCTCATGGCACCAGGATAGCGGTTCCAGTACCAGGTTCCCCCAACACCCCCAGCTTTATCAATGACCCTGACTGAGTAGCCGAGTTTGCGAAGGGTGTATAACTGGTAGATGCCAGCAAATCCTGCACCCACCACAAGGGTGTCCAGTTCTGTTGTCTTGTGCTCGACGGTCATTATGAGTGACGGGAGTCTTGCACAGGATATAGGTCTGAGATTCGTCGACGGATCAGTATGCTGCGTGGCAGCCTATGAAGAGCCATATATATTTACATTGTCCAATGTGCCTTATGTCTTTGGTGGTCCACCAGTTCAGCGGAGCACAATTTGCTACGCCTTCGCGAAATGGATCACATGTCGGACACACCAGATTCACACTCGAAAGTGCCGACAAGGATGGAAATGTGCGCTCGTTCAACCAACCAGCATTGTAATTTGAGTTTGGCGTGTTGGGACACGGTCACGCCTCGACAACCCAAAATAGGTAAATCTAGGCGGCTGTTCGTGGATGTGGCTGTCCACGACTTTAGGGCTAGTGAGGCATGGAGGTTTACTAGGCCAAGGACCCTCAGGTGTGACAATCGCCTAGATAAGCCGACTTCAGTCTCCTCTCTGGGGTTGGAGATGCACAAAGTTCTCGTATTTAGGCTGCCCTGGTGAGTCTCTGCCGTGCCAACCCCGCCTGCCGATAAGGACCGCTTAAGCTAACACATTAAGGACTAGTGGGCTTCTGCCCGGCTCGTCTGTGAAATTCATCTCATCTACCCCAGACACAAGGACCCGCCAAGGCCGCAACCCTCGTCGCCTGAACTGAAAATGAACGGTACTCAAGGAGGGTGCACAGAGCTAGAGTCAAGTCTGCGCGAGACGTTATCTCGCATATAGTCCTGGACAGGACACCAGCGATGAGACCATGTCCCAGTCATCCTTTGACAAAAAATTTCCTCCTGTAATGCAACATCACCATACAAACAGTCATACAATGGGCTCTTCGGCGACCACCACCGAGCCTGAGGCCGTTGGGGCCTTCAACCCGGAGAATCTGTCGGCCGACGAGTTGGAACTTCGTGCTCAAGGTCACACAGGTGAATTGCCGCGTCAGTTCGGCGCCTTGTCGACCTTGTCCCTTGCCTTCACCATTACCAATTCCTGGATCGCGTACTCGGCCGTGTTCGCCATCCCTCTCATCGCCGGAGGAGCAGCATGTGTCGTATGGAGTTTGGTGGTTGGCTTTGTGGTCACCAGTATCATCACCCTCGGTCTTGCCGAGTTGGCAAGTGCCTATCCGACTTCCGGTGGACAGTACCAGTATGTGCCACCCTGAAGGTGATTGAAATCGTAATTGACCTGCCTTTTAGCTTTTCCTTCATGGTCACACCCCCAAGATTCAGAGCCGCGGTCTCATACACCATCGGCTGGGTGAGTGTTTTTGCCTGGTGGATGCTCGCGTGCGGTTCTTGCATCTTCTGTGCGCAAGCTGTCGCTGCCATGGCCGCTGTCTACCACCCAGACTTCTCCGCCACGCAGTGGCAGATCTATCTCATCTACGTGGCCCTTACTATCCTCTCCACGGCATTGATAACGTTGTTTCCCAAGCAACTACCTCGGGCAGAGATCGCTTGCTTCTGGATGTCCATCATCGGATTCGTCGTGTCCACAGTCACTGTCCTGGCAAGAAGCGACCACAAACAGACTGGTCGGACGGTCTTTGCAGACTGGAACAACAATAGTGGCTGGGTCGACGGAGTTGCCTTTTTCATTGGCGTCGGCCAGGGCATGTTCGCTTTTATTGCTCTTGACGCGGCCACCCATGTTTCTGAAGGTAAGTCCTCGAATCCCTTCTGAATTGAGAGACAAGGACTGACCAGTCTGCCCCAAAACAGAAATGCCAAACCCGAGGAAAAATGTTCCTCGAGCCATGGCTCTGACCATGGTCATTGGAATGATCACTAGCTTTGTGTGGACCGTCGCATTTCTCTTCTCCGCCACGGATCTCGATGAAGTCATGAACAGTCCGTCACCGTACTTGACCGTCTATTTCCAGGCGATACATAACGACGGGGTGGCTCTCTTCTTCGCCGTTTGGCTGTTCCTAGCATATGTTTCGGCTACTATCTCCTGCTACGCTACGTCAGGACGTCTCGTCTGGGCTTTCTCCCGAGACAATGGCTTACCATTCAGCAAATTCTTCAGCAAAGTCCACCCGACATTGAAGGTGCCCGTTAATGCAACGGTTTTGACCTGCGTCTTCGCTGTTCTCTACGGTCTCATCTACATCGGGTCTACGACCGCCTTCAACTCCTTCCTCTCGTTATCTATACTAGGTCTGAATGCCACATACACGGTTCCTCAGGCTATCGTCGCAATCCGTGGACGTGACAAAGTCTTGCCACCTCGACCATTCGCATTGGGGAAGTGGACGGGTCTGTTCTGTAACATTTTTTCCAGTCTCTGGATCGCTATGTACACGGTGTGGTTCTGCTTCCCTACCTTCATCCCAGTGAAGGCTCAGAATATGAACTACTTAAGTGTGATCGCTGTAGGCGCACTGTTGTTCATTGCATTGAGTTGGTTCCTTGGGAAACGCAGGACATTCACTGGCCCGAAGGTGGTCTTCGAAGGTGTGAGCGGGTCCATTGATTTGTCGGCGAGTCACAACACCCGAACAGTCGGGGCTGTTGAGGCTCCTCAAAGCGATGTGAAGGGGTGAATGCTCAGAGATCCAGGCTTCCCTGAGAAAATGTCACTCCTCCGTGTAGGGTTGTTTGCCATTTTCGAGCATCACCGTGTATCTAGACCCAGCTTGTTTGGTCCTGGATTGCTGTCAACAGCACGAGTGGTGGCAGTTGAGCACTGACGGTACCGGACAGAGAAGAGAGCGGGTGTGTGGTTTTGACATTATTAAACCCTGTACAGTATTCCGCATCCAGTCGATGTAGTCAAGTCAAGTGCAACTAGCGGACAAAGATAGACAGGGGATGTCACACCTGTCTTGTGGATCGGGGTCGGGCCACTGGACCCACCCAGGAGATCTGCCAGTTCTTTGTTCAGCCGGCTACGGACGTTTCGAGCAGAATTTGTGATCGCTGGGCACTCAACCCCGAGCCAAGCGGATAATGAGGTTGAGATGAATGACGAAGAGGGCATGGGCACGTCGAGCATGGCAGTGTCTGTGACGTTCTGCCTCTTTAACAACGAGACCATCGAACCAGAGATTGAGAAGTACTCGACGACCATCAACTCGGAACCCCGTGACTAACGACAGTAAAGACTCATAGGAGTCTACGTCCGGGGCGAAAATGCCGGGTAAAATTACGCCAAAAGGTTTAGTCCTCCAAGCGTTCCCTGCAGCATGTTTTCAACTACCGATGAATTGTGATTCAAGCATATGCCTGCACCACTGTGACACTACCAAGGCACTGATGCAATCAATAAAGACCATGTATCCGACTGCAAGTGCTATCATACTGCCTCCGTGTCAGTACTTGCACCGTCAACCACAATGTTCTTCTCGGCTTCATCCCTTAAAGACCCAAGTCTCTTCGTCGTCGACAAGACGTATATTGCCGGCAAGTGGGTATCCGCCAAATCCGGCCGAATCTTCGAAGTGAAGAGTCCGTTAACCGACACCCCCATTGGGTCGGTTCCGGAGTCGGGACTGGACGACTTGAATGATGCTATTCAAGCCGCGTACGGAGCTTTGGACGGATGGAAGCGTCTGTCTGGCCGGCAGCGAGGACGAACTCTACGCAAGGTTTTCGAACTCCTGATGGAAAACCAAGATGATCTCAGTACCATAATCACCCTGGAGAATGGAAAGGCCAAGGCTGATGCCACGGGCGAAGTTCTGTGAGTTCTTTTCCGTCCACACCGCTACGACCTTGCACTGACGGTGTGCCATTGACAGATTATCGGCGAACTTCTTCGAATGGTACTCCGAAGAGGCAGCCAGGATCTACGGAGACGTGATTCCAAATAGCACACCTAACTCTCGGACTCGAGTTATCAAGGAGGCCATTGGTGTGTGCGGTCTCATTACGCCCTGGAACTTCCCTCTGGCCATGGGCGTGCGCAAGATCGCCGCCGCTTTGGCGGCGGGATGTACGATAGTTCTGAAGTCCGATGGATTGACTCCGTTCTCCTCCAACGCTTTAGCCGTAATAGGCGAGCGTGCTGGGATTCCAAAAGGCGTCTTCAATATCGTGACGGCGGCTCAGAACATTCCACAGCTCGGTCTCGCTCTTTGCGAGTCTGACATCGTCAAGAAGATCTCGTTTACTGGGTCAACGAGGGTTGGCAAGTTGCTATATCAACAGTCGGCTAGGACATTAAAAAAGCTGAGCCTGGAACTCGGCGGCAACGCGGCGTTTATTGTTTTCGACGATGCGGATCTTGAGACGGCCATCTCCAGCCTCCTCATCGCCAAATTCAAAGTCACCGGGCAGACGTGCGTCTGCGCCAATCGCATCTTCGTCCAGGAAGGCATCTACGAGAGATTCAGTCAAAGACTGATCGAGGAAGTAAAAAGGTTTCGAGTGGGAAACTCACTCACCGTTAATGATGGCTCCATTACTCACGGACCACTTACCAACGGCACTCAGAAAGTCGAGTCTCACATCAAGGATGCCATCGACAAGAATGCCACAGTCCTGCTGGGTGGTGGCAAACTTCCATCTCTAGGTCGGAACTTCCACGAGTTTACCATCCTTGGCGACGTCAACGACACGATGCAAATTACCCAGGAAGAGACGTTTGGCCCGGTTGCCGCGCTTCTGAAATTTTCGTCTGAGGACGAAGTCATCAAAAGAGCCAATAACTCGGACGTCGGTTTGGCGTCATATGTGATGACCTCTGACCTTGCAAGATCGTACCGTGTGAGTGAGAGGCTGGAAACTGGCATGGTGGCTGTCAATACGGGTGTGGTCTCGGACGCCCCTGTTCCATTCGGAGGGGTCAAACACTCCGGCTTTGGTCGAGAAGGCAGTAAATATGGGCTGGACGACTATCTTACCATAAAGATGGTCGTTACTGGGGGAATATGACATTCATTGACGGGCCGATTTCCGGAGAGACGATAAAACCAGAAATCCGAGACAGTGGAAGTGGAATGCCGTCAGGTAGACGAAATAGAGACGTATGTGATAGTTCGGAAGCGACTCTCCGAGTTGCAGTTCCATGTGACTACGTCGGTCAGAACGACCCTGTCCACACTGTCGAGCACGTCAACCTTATCGTCGCCATATCATGTGTTAGGCATATCATGTTTTTGGCACATCATGTGTTAGCCATATCATGTGTTAGGGCGAGGGTGAGCGTATGGTGGGTGGAGGTGAAGTGCGTGGGAAACGGGGATGAGGTGAGCTGAGGTTCAAACTACAAGTACCCGTAACCTCTCGCTCTTCGTTACGCCTACTAGTAGTAAACGCTGCGCGAGCGCTATCTTATTCATATACCAACGACCTAGCAAACCCAACCACCGTCCACGTTATAAACTGCCCCAGTCACGAAGCTTGCCTCGTCAGAAAGCAAGAAGGCAGCCACACGCATAATCTCAAGCGGATTCGCTTTACGTTTCTGAACCTGGGCTCGGATCTCATCCGAGTTCTCGACCGTGTCATTCGCCATCATCGGGGTGTCGGTGCAACCTGTGTAGGGCGGCATATGTCAGGCCTGTCGCACGCATGAAACCGACCATCTAAAACTTACCTGGAGCGACGCAATTGATGCGGATTCCTACATGTTCCTTCGCTACACTACGGGTCAAGCCAATAACGGCGTGCTTGCTGGCGCAGTAGGCTGAAAATGTCGGCCAGCCAATTTGCCCCTCGGTGCTTGCCGCCGACACCTACCAACGGGATTAGTCAACAAGGTCAGCATCATGCGCTGGCACGGGGGTTGCTCACGATGGAAGCGCCATCCTTCATGACACGAAGCTGGGCCCGGATGCAGTTGAACACACCCGTGGAATTGACATCCATGACGAAGTTCCAGTTCTCATCCGTTTCCTCCACAACGGGATTGATCCTGATGACGCCGGCCCAGTTGGCTGCTCCATCCAACTTTCCAAACTTATCGATGGTCTTGGAAATCCAGGAGTCCACAGATGCGCTTTTGCGCACATCGACAACTGTGGAGAGATGAGACGACGAGTTCTTCAGCGATTCGATGGTCTCGGCGAGGCCTTTCTCGTTAACGTCGGCCAACGAGACGAGTGCTCCTCGCTGGGACAACAGCTGGGCAAGGACGCGACCCTGGCCAGACCCTGCTCCTGTGATCGCGATCTACCGTATCGTTAGCAAGGTAAGTCGGCTTGGTTTCGCTTCAGGTTGTGAATCGTACCACTTTCCCTTTGAAGTCCGACATGGCAAAACAAGTCTGTTTTGGTTCTTGGTTAAAGGTTGCCTGTGGAGATTTACGAGGTGTCTCGGGAAAAGGGAAGGATTCTGTCGTGTTTACACGTATGGTTCTGGTCCGGTGGGAATCGCTGATATCTAATATAAAGGGCTATTGGGCACCAGAGTCGCTCCTCCGTCGCTTGTGAGGCATGCATTGCCGGACATGCCCACGCATGCCCCAAAGAGGTCTTGCTCCTCCACGAAAACTGGGGCAGATCGACCATTGGCCTTTGGACTACCCATAGTCCTGTCAAGCCGATACCTTCCTCCGCTCGCAGGTCTTCACGATTACTGGATACGAAATGTTATGCTCAGATTGCGACGAAATGCACAGTGGCACCTTCGTCGAATCAAGGAAATTCTTCTTCCGGTAATCTGAAGCGTTCTTGCATGATAGACACGATTAAGGTACCTGCAGCCAGGGTGGCTTGCGTCCTCATCTCTTATCATTGAGTGAAGATGGGGTAGATTTGCATCCACGGACACCACCAGGTCCGTTATCTGGCACTCGCGACTGGCGATGGTTGCAAGACTGGGAGGTTTGCACAGTCTCTGTTGGGCCAGATCCTACACATGCTGGTCAGATACTTACAACCAGTGAGTTTCACCGATAAGGGACCGCCTACACTAGCCCGAAGAGGCACATCTAGCCTAGCTTCTGACCGCCTACGCTAGCCCAAAGTACGAGTCCTTGTTGAATGGTTGATTCTAACTGGGCATGAATTTACGACACCTGTGTAGACATGATCGTCGCCGAGGTCGAAAGATGAAATCAATCACCGACATCAGGTGAGCACAGAAATTCATGGCCACGATTCAGGGTTCAAGTTCTGCCTGTGCATCTTGCATGTTTCGCCTGTACTCGAAGGGCGCTTGCTAGCGGTTTGTATCATTTCTTGTTACCCTTGTCCATATCGCACCTGGTGTTTGCTATCAGAATCTTTGTGAAATGCCAGCGGTGGTGCGGTATATCATTATTTTCATACTCGCACCAGCATGCCTCGCCGTCAGCTTCACAAGTCTGACCGCATTGTCATCATCGGTGCCGGCGTGTTCGGACTGAGCACAGCCCTCCACCTCGCCCTCCGTGGCTACAGAAATGTCACGGTCTTCGACAAGCACAACTACGACGCCACCAAGTATGATTACCGGTCTGGAGCCGATTCGGCTTCTTCTGGTGCGTACAATCGTCCTGCCTCATGGCGATTTCACTGACCTAAGGCGAACCAGATCTGAACAAAATCATCCGCTCCGCGTATGGCTCGCAGGTCGAATACCAAGATCTCTCAAAGGAGGCGATCGAATGGTGGACCGTCTGGAATCAGGAGATCAAGATCGCGACGGACCTACCGGCGGGCTTAAACTCGTCGGACCGGGTGTACATCAACAACGGGACACTCGCGTTCACGGACAAGGACGAACTGCCCACTTTCGAACTCGACACTGTCCGAAACATGAGGGCTGCTGGCCTGGGTGCAACGCAGCTCATTACCACCAACGCCGAAGATGTCACGGCCGCGGACCACCGAGGATGGGGGTACGGAATCGATCCTTTCCGCCGTAAAGAGAGGAGGAAAGCCAATGTCGGCGTGCTCGACACTACTGGTGGTGTGATCGTGGCGGACAAAGCTTGCCGCTTCGCTCTTCACAAGGCCAGGACGCTAGGTGTCAAGTTCGTGTTCGATGCCCGTGCGGGCGCCTTCGAATCCTACTCGCGCGATAAGGACGGAGAAGTGGTGGGTGTCAGGACCCAAGACGGACGAAAGCATCCCGCAGAGAAGGTTGTCATGGCTTGTGGAGGCTGGACACCCGCTCTCGTGCCTCAACTTGACGGTCTCTGTGAGACAACGGCTGGCTCGGTGGTCATGATGAAGATACCGCGTCACTCTCCACTCTTTGATCGGTTCGCTCCTGAGAGATTTCCCAGTTGGATGTGGAAGCTATGGGACGGCGCCGAGGGCGGCCTATATGGCTTCCCGCGCGATGACCGAGGGTGGATGAAGATCGGGTATCGAGGCACCAAGTATACCAATCCCCAGATCCAGCCGGACGGGAAGCTACGCAGTGTCCCTATCACGAGATACACTCCAGGCGAGAAGGTCACACAGATCCCGCAGAAAGCTATGCAGGTGTTCAAGCACTTCCTCGGCGAGTACCTGCCCGAGCTAGCGGAGAACGGCATCAATATCGAGCTCACGAGGTTGTGTTGGTACACGGACTCTTTCGATAACCACTACGTGGTGGACGACCTGCCGGGGCAAAACACAGTCATGGTCGCCACAGGCGGGTGCGGGCATGCTTTCAAATATCTGCCAAACCTGGGCAAGTGGATTGTTGATATCATGGAGGGGGTCGAGATGGAACGGACTCTCTGTCAGCGGTGGCGATGGAGGGCGATGCAGGCTGGGGTCAAGCCTTTCAACAATTTGATGCAGGGCAATGCGAGTCCGAGCGCCTTCAAGAATGTTTTATGGTCAAAGGATGCCGAACTCGGACTGGGTACTGGTCCTCGCTTGTAATTACCGAATCACTACCTGTCAAAATGACAAAAAGGGATCATTTGGTTCCATCGCATATGCCCTACCATGAAAGTTTGTTACCCTATTGGGCCTATCCGGTTGCATTGACACTTTGGTATCCTTCGGGCTTGGGTGGCATTTCTTCCACGGCAGTCAAAGAACAGGCCATATTCGATGGGCGGAATGACTCAAAGCTGGTGTCTGACTACGAGGCATGAAGACCACTTGCGCCAGTAGAGAAGATACGCGACCGAGCACTAAGTCTGGGTTGACTTGATGGCCGACTTACTTAGGCTGTACTTTCCCAGAACGGAAACGGAGCCGTGGGGCGCGCGATTCAGACCCTAACGACCACTGGAAGTTACGGGCGTCGACACTGACCCGTAGTCTACTCATGTCTCTGTGCTTATTAAGAGCTGGCACGGATCAGGAAAGATGGTACAGCGCCAATGATGAGCATGATGATCCATCGATCATATAATGCGTTCAGGCTGAACAAGGTCGATCACACTCGCGAGATCTTAGTAGATATCTCTGACAGGTATAGTATGGCTCCTTTTTTTCGTTTCCTGAGGTGACAGAGTTCACGCGCTACCGCGCCAAGGGCTGTAAGTGCAAGCATCAGCAGCGCACAACGGGACAAGTGGGAATCCCAACTGTGTCAGTCATGCTGACCTGCTCAGGTAGTCCCGAGGAAGCTATGTGGTTAGCGAATTAGGCTGCTTGAACTTGTCCACCATCGGCTTTCCAGAGCTTTGTGGCTGACGGCCAAGACAATGTCTTGTCTGGCCTGGCCTGGCCTTCCGTTCCGGAGATTGGAATAGTCGCGTCTTCGATACTCGTGGTGACTGCTTGTATCAAGACTACGGGATTTATAAAGGTCGGGACAGTCATTCAGTGCTCATCATCGCCCAGGTTTGCCCAAAACCATCGCCACAGTTCCAGCAGAATGTCTCCAAACGCGGTCCCTGGTCACAGAACCTATCACATTGCCACCATTGCGGCAGATGGCATCGGCCCGGAAGTCGTTGAAGCTGGCGTTGAAGTCCTCAGGACATTAGCGTCTGCGAGTGGCCGACTCTCTCTGGAGTTCCAGAACTACGACTGGTCGTCGGAAACGTACAGGAGGACTGGTAGATACATTCCCGATGGCGGGCTTGAACTCCTCAAGAAGCACGATGCGATTCTCTTCGGCGCCGTTGGTGCTCCAGATGTTCCCGACCACATATCTCTATGGGGTTTAAGGCTCGCCATCTGTCAACCACTTCAACAATACGCCAACGTGCGACCCACGAAGATCTTGCGCGGCACGAAGTCGCCGCTGAGGAACGTGAGCAACGGTGGCTTGGACTGGGTGATCGTGCGCGAGAATTCCGAAGGTGAATATGCAGGCCAAGGTGGTAGGAGTCACCGTGGTCAAAGCTGGGAGGTGGCTACCGAGGTCAGCATCTTCACGCGTCACGCGGTCGAGCGTATCATTCGTTTTGCCTTCGAGGTAGCCCAGAAACGCCCACGCAAGCTATTGACTGTCGTCACCAAATCCAATGCGCAAAGGAACGGCATGGTACTCTGGGACGAAATTGCTGCTGATTTGAGTAAGGAGTATCCCGATGTTGCCATGGACAAGATGTTGGTGGATGCTATGACCTGCAGGATGGTGCTCAGACCGGAGAGTCTGGACACGATTGTGGCCACCAATTTGCACGCTGATATTTTGAGCGACCTTGCCGCAGCATTAGCAGGCTCTATTGGCATCGCTCCGACTTCGAATCTGGATCCTACACGCAAAAATCCGAGCATGTTTGAGCCGATACATGGCTCAGCCATTGATATTACAGGTAAAGGAATCGCAAATCCTGTGGCAACACTGTGGACAGCTGCTGAGATGCTTGCCTGGCTCGGAGAGCCTGAGCTTGCCGATGGACTATTACAATGCATCGAAATTGTATGCGAGCAGGGCGTCTGCACCAAAGATTTGGGAGGATCCGCCAATACAAAGCAGGTCACTGCGGCAGTCTGCGAACAGATCAAGATTCTGTTCGGCAGATCGGTGCGAGATGCTTGTTCTACATGAGCTCTTAGTAACGGTCACCAGAGTTACTTACAAAATCCGCTAGAGTCCTAGGGAACTCATCACATGTTGCATACGCATCTAGGCCAGAATCCTTATGATATCAGCCCGACTTGTAGTGGCCTATTATGTAGGAATCACTTAGCCCATCGATGTGATCACCTTGATGTGAGCTTGAGTTACCAGAGAATGGACAGCAAGCATTGAGATTATCGAACAAATTTCCCGGAGAAGTGTGCGAAGCAAGTCTCCAAGCTAGAGATGAATGAAGGTGTGTGGCTGTACTGTGGTGGTCAAAAATTGGCTGCATCGAAGTTAGTCGGCAGTAACTCCATAGAGAGTCTTCCGGTACTTCTGAGACGGGCTTGACAATAATAGGGATAAGCTTATCATAGTACTACTATATTTTCTGGAGAACTCCTCGAGATCGCTTCCAGTTCATGGGTATGTTGAGGGAATTGGTCACGTAATTAGCTCGATAGATAACGGTGGACCACAGCCTCTAAATACCAGATACAGCCTAGACTCGGAATTTAAGTGCTGGGGTGAGCACGAACCCTAACCAGCATGTGCAGCCTCGTTATTAGATAGAGTAGACTATATCGAACCGCATTCCATAAATCACATTGATGTTGGAAGCCTCGCTTTGACGAATAACTCACACTGACTTTACTCTCAGCATGGGCCTGCTGCTACTTGGTGGTGTTTGCGTGCTTGCTTACGTACTGTACCGGTTTCTTCTATTTCCGGCCTTTATCAGTCCGCTCGCGAAGGTACCCACCGCTCATTGGACCTGCTCGGTGTCTTCTCTCTGGATTCTATACAAGCGTCTGAAGGCCGAGCAGAATACAACTGTGTTAGCCGCACACAGAAAACATGGCGATGTTGTTCGTTTGGGTCCGACCGAGTTGAGTGTGAATTGCGTAGAAAATGGATACAAAACCGTCTACTCTGGACCTTTCGACAAAGACGACTACTATAGATTCTTCGACAATTTTGGGTAGTTGTCCCCTTACCTTGATGCTGAAATATTAGAACTAAAATGTCGCGCAGGGTTCAGTGCATGTTTTCAACGCCAAAATCACAACCACACAGCGCCCTTAGGCGCTTTATCTCTCAGATCTACTCCAAAACAAACATTCATCATTCTCCAGTCATAGCCGCACAGTCGCGGATCATACTGTACCATCGATTCCTCCCTCTCCTTGATGGGTTTGCAACATCTCCTCCGCCTGGCGGTGTCGACATCTATAGTCTCTTCCAGGCATTCGGCTTCGACACTGTCAGCGCATTCTACCTGGGAATGCAATGCTCAACCAACTTCTTGCAAGACACAAGAATGCGCGAAAGGTGGAGAGAACGTTTTCTTGCTCGAGCACCATATGCAGCGTGCTTCCATGAGCTACCAAATATGGTATGGCTGCTGAGAACATTGGGCGTTCGTATTATGCCAAAAGAGGTCGAGGAAGGAGCAGTAGTTTTGGACGACATGGTGAGGCAGTGGTATCAGCGGACACTGCGATTCATGAGCAGCAACACACTAGGGCGCTATGAGAACCCCGAAGATGTGCCACTTGCGCTCTCTGCCATTCTCTCAGGTTGGAGGAAAGAACAAGAATCGGAGAATTCTAAGATCGAGCCACAAAAGCTGCATGATCCCGAACCTTTCATCCTGTCGGAACTGGCCGACAACCTAGCAGCGGGTTATGAAACGACCGGAATCACCATGACGTACATCAGTTGGCACCTGGCTCGAGAGCCCGAGCTCCAGGAGAAAATCAGAGAAGAGCTACGCACACTGAGGCCTGCCTTGTTCTATCCCCAAAGGATGGTCGATGGTGAATCTTGCGAGCATATTCTGCCGGACGCAAAGGCTCTTGACACTCTCCCATTGGTCGACGCCGTCATCAAGGAAACTCTAAGGCTACACGGAGCAGTACCTGGTGGTCAGCCCCGTGTCGTTCCCAAAAGTGGCTGCCAAATCGGACTGTACAAGAACATCCCTCGCGGCACTCGCGTTGCATCCTCGGCGTATGTACTGCACCGCAATCCTGCCATATTCCCACAGCCCGAGCACTGGGATCCTTGTCGCTGGCTCGATGATGATGTCGAGGGTGCGAAGGCAAGAGACCAGTGGTTCTGGGCATTTAGCAGTGGGCCGAGGACATGCGTCGGGAAAAATTTCGCCTTTCATGGTAAGTCTCTCCTCCGATCAAAGAAGACGGTATGCTGACGGAGACAGAACTGAAAACAATGATGGCAGCCGTGTTGACTAATTACAAAGTCCACGTTGTAAGCGACGACGGCATTGAACAACAGGATGGTCACACAAAAGGTCCCAAGGCTAATGCCATCTATCTAGGATTTTCACGAGTTGACTGCTGATTGTGCATTTGGAGGGGCGGGAACAAAAAGGCTTTCATCAACCAGTCATACGACTAGTCAGTTTTGACTATCAGCTCCAAGAAACTCGGCAGCTAGCCATGTGGGCACCTGGTCTTATGGTCTTCTGGCAGACGAACATGTTACCACATTACCTTTCATAGTTTGGCAGTTTGGCGAAAATTTCTGAGTCTTTTAATAGGCCACGATAAGGGCCGTCCGGCTTATCTTATCAGTCAAAGCGCTAATCCCGACTTGGAAAGAATAGGCTGTGGGCAAATCACGCGATATCAAGTAAAGTCCATCTAGCCAAACTCCTTGAGCCACTTATACATTGAGGCTCGGGTTACCAATTTCTCTCTGTACCACGGAGTCCTGCAAATACTGCTTCTCATGTTATGAGATCGATCGACTCCACGCGGCAATGAATCGGAGGTCGAAATCGACATCGGGCGTGGCTTCTAGCACGCAAAAACGCTCACGGGCCGGCTGCCGCGAATGTCGTCGGCTGCATCGCAAGTGTGATGAGACGCAGCCGGCTTGTCTCAACTGCTCTGACGCAGGGAAAACCTGTGCTTACAGCAAGCCTTTGTCTTGGGGTGGACGGCCGTTCCCCAAGTCTCCTTTTGGGCAAGCATTGACGGCTGGCGTGGTTGCCGTTCCCGTGATAGAGGCAAGTACTGCCGCAGGTACGCGCCCCGCCACATAGCGATGCTCCCGATACTGACGACAACAAGACGGTGCTGAGACCTCGTCGTTCATCTACTCGGTCGCTCCGGCCAAGCGGCATTCGGTAAATCGCTTTTCGAAGCCAACATTGGATGCACAACCATTAGCGCCAGTTGTCGTGGCCGATCCGTGTACCAGGTCAATTGTGCGTCTGGCCACCCCCAAGGATGATACATCCCCCACGATGAGTAGGATAAACCAGACCAACCCGGATTGGCTACCCTGGTTACCTACGGAACATCGCTCGTTACTGCACTATTTCGCGGAGAGTGTGGCACCGTGCTTCAGCCTCCACAGGATCCACCACAGGATCTTCTGTACGAGCCTTGTGCCAATGGCACTGGCCACGAGCCACGGACCCCATCTCCTAAGTGCAGTCCTGCTCGCTGCTGCAACCCACCAGAATGCACTGACTCGGAGGAAGTGTGAGATTGACAGCTCCAAGCTATTACAGACCTGCCTCCGCCATCTTAGACGACAAGACCTCGGTCACAGTGCTGATCTCGACAATATCGCCATTGCAACATCACTTACGCTATGTCTCGTCGACATAATGTCTGGATGCCCGAAGGACCCTTCGTGGAGAACCCATCTGAAAGGTGCTCTCGCCTTGCTGGACAGTTCAGAGCACTTCGACGACTCAAAAACGTCAACCACGACGAGAAGGGTTTTATGGAGGTGGTGCAGGTCGTTCCAGACCATATCCCTTTCATGCCCTTCCTTCAATCCGGGTGAACTCACCCTGAGCGCTTCGCTGTCCGCCGAGAGAAGGGAGATCGAGACCATGGATTATATCGATCTATTTGATGGGTTCTCGACCAAGTTGTTGCCGGTCTTTGAGGAGATCAATGACTTGTGTGTCGAGAGGAATACGCTACATAGTTTTCAGCTACGCATCGCCAACCACGAAGATACCGAGGTGCTTCTCGAGCTTCACTCTCGGCGTTGCGACCGCCTAGCCATGCGAATCAAAGCTATGATAGAACAGCCAATCAAGGTACTCGATCCATGGCTACCATTAGCCGATCACGATGCGCAAGAAGATTTCATGCTCCTTGACAGAGTTTACCATTACACAGCACTTCTCGAATTCTATCAACGAATTCTCGACATGCCCTGTACTGCTGCGGATGTTCAACAAGCTGTGAAAAGCGGAATCGAAGCATTTAAAGCAATGAAGTTTCATGTTGGATCGTGCCCTACGGTCGCAACGCTACACCCGATATTCACAATTGGCTGTTCCGTATGCACTGCTGAGGACCGAGCCTTCGTACTAGACAGGTTGGATCGACTGAATTGTCTTTTTACCATGGGTAATGTTCCGTCGGCACGGTTGTTTCTGCTTGAGCTTTGGCAATTGAACGATCTTCTTCGACTGACCGGCTCGCATCTGCAGTGGGACAAATTAATGCGTACGTTGAGAAACCGTCGTTTTGTGGTGTTACTGTCCCTAATCATCTCTGCCAGTTCAAAAAGGCTGGGACTTGGCCCTGTATTGAAGGTGTTTGCGCACGTCTTCAACATTGCCAAAATGCCCCCACAGTCGCCCTCGACATTCATGATGTGAAGTCAGCGGACACTCAGGCTCGCACCAAGTCTCCTTTCTTCGGATTTTCGCTGGCACCTCGGCCTTCGTGAGCATTTTCCCCGTGCAGGCTCTCCATAATCTGATCAATACCAGCACCGGAGATGACCAAGGTCTGCCCATGACTTTGCCTTTGCTTCCAATACCACAACAAGACAATAGCCACGGATATACCTCCGATGACGACGGACGTATAGTTCATGTTCAGAGCGGTTACCGGCATCGAGTACGGGAAGCAGAAAATAACCACAAAGACGATGATGTACAGGCAGGTCACCATGTGTACCCCAATACCGAACCAGCCCTTGATGAAGAACCAGCCAGCAGGTACCCTCTTCCGTCCCGAGAGTAGATGCGGGGCGATAGCGATGAGGTACGAGATGCTGACGAGGCACACCACCGAGCCGGCAAATGCACTGAAAGCAGTCGTCGAGCCAAGGTAGACAAGCCCAATGCAAGCGTTGATCGCCACGACCGCCAACGTCGCATTCATCGGACTATGCTGGCTGGGAGAAATTTGTGCAAGCCAAGCAGAGAACGGAGCAGCATTATCTCGCCCAAGCGTCCACAGCGTTCGGCCTGATGTGACATATGTCCCCATGATTGCCCAGAAGGATGGCAAGAAGATCAGAATTTGAAGACCAAGAGTGGCAGCCTTCGATCCCGTAGCTTGGTGGTAGAGCTCGGCGATTGGGAAAAAGGAAGTTGAGGCCGTCTCCACGGACAAGTTGGGCGTGGCGTAGAAGATGGTGATAAGGTAAATGAGGGTGCTGTGCGCTGGTGTCAGTGTTGCTGCGGTACTTGACAACGACTGAGACTCACGAAAGAGAGCCAATGACGACCTGTGCAAATATCGCCTGAGGAACCATTCGAGACGGACTGAAACCTCCCAGTCAGTGTGCTAAACCTCAAAATATGGGGATTGGCGGTGACTTACTTGGAGATTTCCTCTGAGATATGAGACACGCAGTCTTCGCGAAGCTTAGCCAGTGTCCTCATCGAAGAGCTCAACCTGCAACTTACCAGGCACGCCCAAAGCAAATGCACCATTCAGCATCCCGAGCACGAAAACAAAGCCGTTGTTCGAATAACCCGTATCATTCTGCCAGTCGACCCATACGGTGCTGCTGCTGGTATATGCCTGCCCCTTTGTTGCCGGCATAACGGCACAGACAACGACGGAAATGAAGACACCAGCAACGATCCAAAAGAGCCCAATATGGTTCAGGTGTGGAAGTTGATGATGACAGAATACCACGAGCGCCGCACTGATCCAGGAACAAATGTAATAGGCGATCAGGACATGCCAGCGCTGAAAGACGTAATCGTAATGAAACAAAGCATACATCTGATGATATATCAGCTTATGCAACCACCGCACTAGGTGTCACCGAGGCAGAGTCGACATACCGATACTAGCTGCACTGCTGATATGGAAGAGGTCGCGATGGTGGAGAAGATCCAGGCCCAACAGTTGTACCATCCAGCGACGAAGCCAAGAATTTTACCGTATTTGGGACCGCCCATAATCCCAGCCCAGTGATATACTGCCATGTTAGTGAGTGATGGCCAAGACTCAATTCAACAACAACACTTACCGCCAGCGGAGGAAGGAATGGCAGAAGCGAGCTCGGCGATGCTCGCAGATACCGCGAGATAGAGCACGCTGATTGCGATGCTGCCCACGGTCAGTTCTTGCGTTCTTCCAGTCTGCCCGTCTTAAGTCTCACAGCTCGTAAAGAACTCCAGGAGGTCCGCCGTTATACAGCGATATGACCTTTCATGCACCTGTTAGCATGGGGTAGTAGCTCTGGGGGAGCAGGATGAGACTCACGATGGTGCCTCCGAATAAAGGCCACGCACATCCACACATGACACCAAGGGCGACAGCACTCCATATACCGAACTGCCTGTCAAGTGTCGTTTCAAGCTGCAGGCCTTGATTCATCTCTCCAGGCACTCCCCCAGCAGTTTCCGCCATCTCGGGTGCCGGCATGTTATGTTGCCCTTCACGAAGATCTACTAGAGAATTCTTCGTAAACTTTGAAAGGTGTACTGAATGATTGTATAGACTGGTCTCCGAGAGCTTGAGGGCGCAGAGCCAAAACGCAGCAGGAGACGAGGCATGGTATATGACTTCTTCGGTCGCTTCGCTTGGGCCAGTGCTGCACGCCGATCTGATGCATTAGTAAAAGTAATTTGATTCTTGATAAGGTGGCCAAAGCTAAAACACATGATAAGGAGATCCACCTATCCTCGCGAAGCACCTTATATCGCCGGGCACTTGTGTCAGGACTCTGGAGTGGAACTGGGAAAACGTGGATAAACTCCATTGAGAAGGAATAGGCTGTAGGTACTCGTATCAACTAACGCTGAAGCATGCGCCTGCAGCATCAGCAAGGGATTCTGTTAAACCCTTGCATTTGCCTATCGCGACTCCGAAGTGAAGATATCTCATTTTCGAAAGCTTTCTGCGCCGGCTATTGAAGTAACATCAGGAAAGATCCGTGTATGCCTAAAGGCCAGTCTTCATACTTTAGGTAGTCGTTTCGCTTGAGAAACCCGCTCGGCCTTTCCTCGTATTCGAGAGCCTCAGCAGAGCCAGATTCTTGAACCGTCGCTGTTCCGGCGCTCCTCAGCTTCGTCTACCAGCACCTCCTGTCAGAGTCGCTTGCATTCCAATCACTCATCTGCAAGTATCAAAGTCGACAACACGGCGATGGGTTCTGCCGAGATGATTCCGGCATTCCAGTCGTTCCTCGGACTCGAGGGGCTACATGTACTGGTCACTGGTAGCGCAGGCGGTATCGGCACTGAAATCGTCAATGAACTCCTTGGTGGGCAGCAAAACCTGGGCGCAGTGTCGTAAGAAACTGGCTGACACAAATCCTTCAAGGTCAAGGCTGCAACGTGACAGCCGTGGACCGCCTACCCGCCAAAGTGGCAGAGCATCCGCCACCCGAAAGATACGAGGCGCAACTACAGATCCTCCAAGCAGACATCTCGTCGGAAGAATCGATCTCCTCTGCCATTGAGGCCGCGAGTAAGCGTTTCGGACCGATCAATATCCTCGTCGCGAATGCCGGCGTCTCTGACGAGCTCCATAACATACCAATATGGGAGATGCCTGTAGAGCACTGGGACAGAATTAACAACGTTAACTACCGAGGTACCTTTCTGACCATCAAACACTTCCTTGCTGCCGCAAATCGCGCGCAAGTTGCCGCTGAAGGTGTGCAGATGAAGAATCTAGCAATCGTCATCACGGGCAGCGAATGTGGCAAGTTTGGCCAGGAAGGTCACGTCGATTATGCTACAGGCAAAGCAGGCCTGCAGTATGGGCTGGTGAGGACGGTCAAGAACGAGATCATCCGCATGAATTCCTTGGCAAGAATCAATGCCGTGGCACCGGGTTGGGTCAACACGCCGTTGATCAATGGGAGGCTAGACGATGAATTCGAGGCGTGGGCTGAGGCTCATTCGACGTAAGTTTTGAAGGTCTACAGATCGATCTCAACGCTTCAACGTCGGTGTGCTAATGGCGACATGTAGGGTCGCGCTGAAGAAGGTCGCCGAGCCGTATGATGTCGCGAGGGCAGTATTGTTTCTGGCGTCTCACCGGGCGGCCGGGCATATCTCTGGGGAAGTATTGAGCGTCGATGGCGGCATGGAAGGGAGATTGCTTTTCAAGTATCCTTAAAAGTGAAAGTCTGGATATCGACAGCAATATGTTGTTCGGTGGATTATTCATGCCAGTCCATCTCATGAGCTCAAAGCTGAGGGCCATGAATGCATTTAGTTAGCAGTAATCCCCGTAATCGGCTTAGCCAGCCACTGCTGGCTACCCGTTGGAGGGCAGACAAAGCTCTAACACGATGTTAATACTGCATCGAGGGGAATCTACACTGAACGAAGCTGGACCTCATGTCTTAGGATAAAACACGCACAACATAGAATGTTGCGCACACTCACATCTCCAGGATATTTCTCCGCCACGCCACCGCTCCAAAAGGACTAGGGTAGTCTGGCCTGATGGTAACCATTCGTTAAGAAAAGATGCTACAGAAATAGATCCGGCTTGTTTTCTCCGTCTGCCAATGGCCGCTAACTCTATTGAGAAAGAACATCCTATCGTTGCTTTGCCCGATGCTCTATTCATGCCACATGCGGTCCACCGGCCGAGGCGACTTATGTGGATTGGCATGGTGAGTATTGCATTCAGTCATTTTAACATGCTTCTCTTCTCTAGCGTGCCTGTCGCTGGGACTACGTGCAAGTTCAGGGGTCATCCACTTTCTAAAATAGCCTTGATAATCGGTCCTCAGCCTGGCTGTTGCGGCTCTATTGTGCATTACAGACCCTCACGAGCAGAAGCATCAACCCCATCCATCGCCAACACCAAAATGTCAACATCAGACGAAGGCTACCGGATTGCGGTCCAAGAAGCGCTTGGCGGTCTTGAAGAGGGCGGCATTCCTGTTGGAGGCGCCATCATCAGTGAGGGCGGCAAAGTACTAGGCAGGGGACGCAATGGCAGGGTCCAGAAGGGCAGCGCTATCTTACATGTATGGCCCCCATCAAGTACCAGCGGCACGTCGCAGGCGCTTGATATCTGCCCCCGTCGCATCATTCTTGTTGAGAGTTGCCTGGGCTGAAATTTGTTTGCATAACACAGGGAGAAACAGCAGCGTTCGAAAACGCCGCGCACTTGCCGCTGACGGCGTTCAAGAACGCAACGATTTATACGACACTGTCGCCGTGTCCGATGTGCGCAGGGGCGATGTTGTTCTTCAAGGTGAAAAGGGTGGTGATAGCGGACAATAGGAACATGAGTGGCAGTGAGGAATACTTGCGCTCACATGTCTGGAGGTTGTGGTCATCAATGACGAGAAGTGCATAAAGTTGATGAGTGAATTCATTGAGCAAAATCCGCAGAAATGGTAAGTCCGGATCGCGTGATGACAAGTGTGCGTCTCGGTCCGTCTCCTTGCCCCTGAAACCAGCGCTGATACGAATGAGGTGAATAGGGAAGAAGGGGACATGTGATGTGAGGCTGTCCCAGGATTCTCATGAAGATGGAGAATATTGTGAGTCTTTCGGATGTAGAATTTCAGAAGCGTTCTATTGGCGTATATGGGCGAAACAAGCGCGAAGCTCTCGAACAAACAGTCCAGGACTCTCCCAGGCTGCAAAATGCCCCCCTTCCTCCACATCATGCCAGTGGATAATATTCTTATAATACCTCTCTCCCCAACTCCTTGGCACATAGGTTTGATCACCAGGGAACTGGCTCACTGCCACTGGAATGTCGATAGGTAGATCTGTCGCGTCGAGGTTTTCCCAATACAGCCTCGCAGATGAAGTACCCGTATTGGTGAGCCAATAGATCATGATGTCATCCAGAATTTCCTCTCTAGACAGTACAGAGAACACATCCTTACCTTTATGCTGGGACCACACCGAGATCTTCTCAAACAGCCAAGCCAACAATCCCGAAGGAGAGTCAGCCAAGGAATAGCCCAGCGTTTGAGGGCGAGTGCCCTGCTGTAACAAGTAGGCGGATTCTGTACGTTCCCAACGTTCCCAGAGCTCCAGAGCTCGCTCTTCACCTGAACTCAGCGTCTTAGCCCAACGAGTCTCCTTTTTGGCGTCGAAGAATGCCGTGTTCATATGTACTGCAGCCAGCGAGGTCGGTGGGGAGTTGCTGGCTAGAGCCGCAACAACATCAGCGCCCCAATCGCCGCCCTGGGCAACCCAGCGCTCAAATCCCAGCCGAGTCATCAGCTCGGTCCAAGCAATGGCGATCCTGGCCGAAGTGAACCCATTCGTTGTGGGTTTGCCAGAGAATCCATAGCCTGGCAGTGTCGGCAGAATCAAGTGAAAAGCATCTTGCTCCGTGGCCCCGTGTTCTGTCGGGTCAGTCAAGGGCTCGATAACCTTGGTGAATTCAATTATCGAGCCAGGCCAGCCGTGCGTCATAATCATCGGTAAGGCATTGCTGTGCTTGGACCGAATGTACAAGAAGTGAATATCTACACCATCAATTTCCGTGACGAATTGTGGGTAGCTATTTAGTCGCTTCTCACAATGCCTCCAGTCGTATTGTTCTATCCAGTATGTGCATAAATCTTGCACAACTGACAAAGGTACCCCTTGGGACCAGTCCTTGACCGTGGCCTCCTCGGGCCAGCGAGTGTGCTCTAGTCTGGAACGGAGATCGTGCAGGGTCGAGTCGGAGATCGATATTGAGAATGGACGAAATAGCTGAGACATCATGCTTTGCAGGCTGTGAGCTTCCCTCGTGCAGGACTTTGGGCAATCGGTCGTGTATGTTGCTGCTCAGTTGTTGCTCTCAGTATCAGTAAGAAAATCCGGCTGCTTAAAAACTCGACAGGACTTTGTTCCAGCTAAAGTGTAAAATATGGGTTCCTCGTCACAGACCCGATGCTAGGGATTATGAAAGCTGTGGTCTCGGTTGCTCTTGTTCAGGGAGGGACTCACGGCAATCTTGTGCTCTTTTCAAATCACTATTCGATTAATATGTCGAGGAACCGATTTCAAAAAGACCACAAGGCGATATGGGTGACTCCGTAGGACTAAATGCCAAGCCAGCTACGATCGCTAACCACGTGCAGTAGCAGAAAGTCTACCAGCCTATACTTTCCACATTGGGCATACTTTCTACATGTAAAGAAATGGAGTTCCGGTCCGGCGCCGATTTTGTCAACAGTAGTAGCCTTGGACATCAGCTCCACATTACCACAGTTTGTACTGACCGCGAATGAGGTCGCAGCATTGCCCCTTGCCCACGTTGGTACCTATTATTTTGCCTCTTACTAGAAGTAGTTACAGCCAAGATAGGCGACCAGCACGCTTGTGTGCCAGCTGTATGTCTCTCACATGCATACTAGACTGTTACGCCGTCAGGCACTGCACTGGCACGAATATGCCTCAGAAATCAACCGCTTCTCATTGACAATAAAAGACTTCTACTGCTCGCTATCAATGTTTGCGACGTCTTTCAAGAACCATTCAATTCGACAGGAATATCATCTGTGATCAATCAATTTCTATAAAAGATGTCTGTGGTCTCACTGACTGAAGGTGGCAAAAGTTCGATCACCTCCGACCTTCTGCGGCGAATAGCTACAGCCTATAATATCAACTTTACCTCTCCCGATGATGAGGCTACATATCTTTTACTCCTTCGCTCGCTTGAGTCGACCTTCCAAGCAGTAAGCGAGCTACCAACATATGTTAGTCCGCAATTGGCTCCGCAAGCAACTCATGGGGGTCATAGAAGCTACTGGAAGCCACCAGAGGAGAGTAATCCTCTGAATGCATGGAGTCATCAGTGCCATTTAGTCTCTGCAGAACCAAGTTCATCGATCCTTGCGACAAAGACAGTCGCTGTCAAAGACAACGTCTCAATCGCCGGCCTCCCCACAACTCTAGGCACCTTTCCACAGCTGATATCACAGAATAGCTCGTATCCCGTAGCTACAATCGATGCCACCACTATCTCTCGACTGCTTAAGAGCGGAGCGATAATCAAGGGTACCACGACCTGCGAGACATACGGCTCTGGCCCTTTATCCTACAGCGCCGCCTCTGGCCCTGTGGACAATCCGTGGGCGGCAGGTTATACTTGTGGAGGCAGTAGCAGTGGAGCAGCTGCGCTGGTCGCATTAAGTAACGCGCGCCAAGCGAGCAGTACCGATTTTTGTGAAGGGGTCGACATCGCAATAGGTACAGATCAAGGTGGCTCAGTCCGCATCCCGGCTGCATACACAGGTATCTACGGGTTCAAGCCAACATTCGGTCTGGTGCCATATACTGGAATAGCTTCTGGCGCTCCCATGGTGGATCATTGCGGTATTCTGGCGCGGAACCTGTCAGATATTGCTGCGGTGCTTGAAGTCGTCGCAGGCTACGATGGCCTCGACCCACGGATGAGTCCCGAAGCACCTCTCACAGACAATGTTAAAAATTACACCCACATTTTGAACGAATTCATGAGACGAAGTCATGCAATCAGCAAGTCCAAGACTCGTCTGCGCATCGCATTGATAAAGGAGTCTTTCAGGGCCCCGGGCCTGTCGCGGGAGGTAGCTCAAGTCATCAAGAATACCGCGCACGAGGGGTACAGCCGTGCAGGCGCCACCGTGTCCGAGATCTCGATCCCCATGCACTCACTAGGCTCGTCGATTTGGACAGCCGCGACGCGTCTGGCCGTAGTCGAGTCCGGTATTCGAGGGCGGCCTAGCGATCTTAGCCCCCAGCCACTCCCACATCTGCGCAACCGCTGGCCACCCGATCAAGAAATGTACGACCTCCTCACAGCCACAAATCCCGGCATAATGAACCTTATTTTCCAAGGTGCCTATGTCGACAGTACCTACAGCGCCACAACTCTGTCTAGAGTCCAGGGCCACTGTCTGGAGCTCCGTGCTGCATATGATAAAGCGCTGGAAGAGCATGACATTCTGATCACGCCTGCGGCGCCGACGGTGGCTATGAAGCACCCTAAAGTGGGTGCCGGATTCGGTGGGAGCGTGATGGAAAAGATCAAGCTTGCTGTGGGCAGCACGAACAATACCTGTCCATTCAACATCAGTGGGCATCCAGCGCTAACGGTGCCTTGTGGACTTGGCAGTGTGGAGGGTGAGCCAGGAACGAGATTGCCTGTGGGAATTCAACTCATCGGCAGGAGGTTTGAGGACGATGTTGTGCTGAATGCTGCTAGTCTGTTGGCAAGCTTTTGATGGAGTGGATTGACGCGACATTGTGGACATAAGTGTCGGTTCCCATATGTCACCTACTCAATCAAGCACTTTGCGATCATCTTCGAAGTGGGGGAAGACAGACCAGGGTGATGATGCGGAAAACTTATGATCGTACGCATTTATGCGTCAATGATGAAACTCTTGGTAGCCTGAAGTACAGTATTACTTATTACATGCTCGAGAAGCTTCATCAGTCCCTTCCCAATTGCTCTGACGCTCTAGGATTGAGCATTGCCACCTCAGATCCCGACGTGGATGGCCCCTTCACCACCAGATCGCCATCATAATCATTCAGATCGTCAGGACCTAATACCATCGACTCCTCAAACATCATTTCCTCCTCCGATTCCTGTCCTCCCCGAGCCAGTTTGTAGCCCCAATGTTTTCGGAAATACGACAATGCGGCAAAAGCGCCAAACCCAAGTCCGAATAATAACGCTGCACCAACCAGGGAAATCGCAGCGATGAGCAGAATCCATTGAACTCGTCTAAGTTGCTTGGCTCCTTTGGTTTCTGTCACCGTTGTTTCTGAGATACTTGACGCCGCTTGTACTCCAGAGACTGTTCGAGTTTGTCCTAACGAGTTGCCACTTGCGTCGAGAGCAGTCGCGCGGACGTAGGAGTGTTGAAACCCGACCAGAGGTATGACGGTCTCAAACCCGTCCTTCTCCACGCGCATGACTTCTTGAAACCCGTCTTCAAAATCATTGGACAAGGATGAGTCGTCCACCTCTTCCTTGCTGATGGTGTTCGTGGTTTCGATCATCCAATACCGAATCTCGGTGGCACCATTCCAGCTGAGATAGAGCGTGCCGTTGATATGAGCGACGTCCGGCTCCGTCTGAGGCTTCCCGACCCAGGCATACTTCTGGATCCGGTACGACTGGACGGACGCGGTACCAAACCCCTCTGCGGGGGCCAGGTGCGTCTCGCATAAGACTTCGCCGTCTCGACTGAATTCGACGTATTGGGCATTGCTCCCGTACCCAACCAGGACGTTGCCGCTGGGTAAGGTCTGCAAAGAGCCCTGCGAGTCTGATGAGACTGGGATTGGACTGAGGTACCGGGTTCGCAACTTGACCGTCATTTCTTCAAGATCGAGGTCAAGCCATAAGCCGGAGCTTGGATCTCCGGGACCATTGGGGTTGGAATTGTCGAAAAGCGTGATGGACGAGTACCCATCGTGCCAGCGTGCATGGTGCTGGGAAGCGAACTGTGTGGCGGCACCGTCGGACAGGTCTCGAAATTCGTTGTTCTCGTCGCGACCGCCTAGGGTCCATATGATGTCCCCTGTGGTGCCGCTAATGTAGTAGACAGCGTGCATCCATCGTGATGAGATCAGGTAGTTACCTCTCTCATCTTTCTCGACACTGTTGATGTGGAAGAAGTCCCAAGCATCGTCACTCGTGTCACCCAAAGTGCCCGGGCCCCAGAAAGAGTCAGCCACGAGAACGTGGTCGGACGCCCTCCACTCAAATAGGACCTCGCTCGTCTGAATATCTACTTCTTGGAACAGTCCATCCCAGATCCATCCATTAGCAGCCTTGTCGACCGACGTTAGGTCGAACTGAACGATCTGATATATGGTAATCAGGGCGGTGTCATTGGATGTGATGTGGAATTCGTGGAGGTCTGCGTCCAAGCCGTTACCGGCTGCTATTTTGTACCGTTCGGCATATGTCGAATCGAGCTATTCCAGGACAGGGTAAGCTAAACAGCATACAAAAGAATGCAAGGACATGGAATATCTCACCATATAATAAAATCCCGCGCCATGCCCCCTGACACCATCATCACCAGCCCAGAGGGTCAGGAATTGTTCGCCGCGATAATTCTGTACTTGCAGATTGTATGGTTGAACGTAATTCGGGTTGGTCCAGACTAGTCTCCCTAGTCCATCGAGGATCGATGGTCCTGGTTGTGGCACAGCCCATCCCCTCAGCGTTAACATGACCATCAGGCCATCATCGCCATCACATGCCCCGGGCACTCGCTCGAAGACATTTGGTCGAGGCGCCGAGGTCAAACCGACCGATTTGTACTCTTCTTGCACGAAGTCGCCATACTTTCCTTTGTCGAAGGCCTCGTCGGAGTCAAAGAGTGCTTGATCAGCCCGGATTGGCCTGACAGCCCCAAGAAGGAGTAGGACAATCAAACCAGGCCATCCCATCTTCTGCTGTTCCTTTTAGTTGTCGCGCTTGTAGCTGGGCGATGCACATGACAAGAGCGAAGGGACGCATAACAGCGGACAGTCGTGTTAGGACCATTGGGAATTTTCAAGCTCGGATGATCCCCTGAAGCGTCTGTCGTTGGAGCGACAATGGAGAAGGAGGAGAAAGTCGACGTCCATCCGCCACGCGGCCTCAGGATCCAAATACGACCGGGGTGTGATAGTGGGGTGTCATCACCGTGTCCTAACAATCCGAAACTAACACACACTCACCCCGAATAACCGAAAACACCTGTCGCTTAACGCGATAGCACGTACGTATATCTGTGTTGTGCACGGTGAAAACCTGCTGGCGCAACGGAGTTTTGGCATCTTACTTGTCCACAACCGAGAACTTCAGGCGAACAACCGGCACCATATAGTCGTATCAGCTGGGAAGAAAAGATGCATCATCTTGGCAGCTTCTGGGAGATCGCATTCAAGCCAGCACCGTTTCTGCAGTCTTTCTGCGGATCAAGCAAGGTCTTTCGCGGAGAGAGGACAAAGAATATGTGCATGAATCATGATGCATGGTCGCGTGCCTCGAAATTCGTCGGGATACTCCGTTCGGGAAGGACGGCAGCGGCTCCCAAAATTTTCAGTCCTTTTGACCTTCCGGTCTTCGCAACTCAAATTGACATTGTTGATCTGTGGCTAGAATGATAAGGTATAATGATGAGAATCCGCAAAGTACGCAAGCCGCTACGTAGCCATGGCTTGGCATGGATCGGTGGTGTTTCCACATATCAGATAATCAGTCCACTCTCGGATTGGAAAGATTTTCTCGACTCAATGGACCCTTGTTCAAGGTGATTGCCATGAGATTGACTTGCGTTGTGAAAGGCCAGGGGAGAGCTTGTCAAGTGACCCTCAGCCTGCGTCGCAACACGAAACATGATACAATCCCCCCCCTTGTTTTTTTGTTAGCGCCCCCATTGACAGGGGCCGTATAGGCGGGAACAAGGGCACCACGGGGCACGCAACGATGCTAGCAGGGCTGTTACAGGGCTTAAAACGAGATTCGGCATGGGTACACCAGGGTTCACATTACCGAACAGTGCTAAAACCATCTAGAGTAACAACGCTGTTCTATCCAGCAAATCCCTAAGCTACCTCCTAGGTCCACCTTCTCACCTTTCATGTATTTGCTGCTTTCATGAAAGGGCACTAACCAGAAAAATAGCGCTAACAAAAAAACCAGTCCCGACCGTAGTAAGCTTGTTGAAATCTGCCTCCGCCTATTGCGCGTCTGTGGGACAACTACCACGAACTTGGCGGTTGTGTTTATGCACGCGCCGGCAGAATCATTTGATCACTGACAGTGCTCAATATGACACTCTCTATCCAGCCAGCAAAAACCTGCCACGCAGGCCTTGCAGAGAGCTAAATATCGTGCCCAGCGTCCGTGACCAGTTGCCAGTGGGAGGAGCCAGATGTTCGATACATCGGCATCTGCTGTGAGTACGTACGTGGGCATATATCTGCAGTGTTTCGACTACCCGCAAGATGCATTATATTCACTACGTCGTCTGGCTCTTATTGTGTGTATTGTTGATTAGCTTCAGGCTGTGTCAAGTATTAGTCAAAATAACTAATCAATCAGCCAAACCCTCGTGCAAAGTGGTTGACGACCCAAGCAGAAGCAATCAAAAATGACGGTGATTAATGAACCTCCTCCGACACGCAAAAATCATGAACAAATATGCATGCTATTCAGATGCATCCTTATCGAAGATGGTCAGGTCGTGTTGGAACATGCGAAGCCTTGAATGGCTTATAAAGTGTAGCTATGAAGGGCATCCCTCGCATGCTTCAGAGCACAATACGCAATCACACCACCAAAGTCACAGATCTCAAATCAGGTCGGTTTATATTCAAGCCGTATTGAGCAATCATGCAGTCTTACATGCAAGTACGACGTTTTCAACATCGAGCTCGCTCCAGCCTCGGCGCAGGGCGTCCAGACCTCAAGACGGAGGTAAGCTCTTGACAATCAGTCACAGAACAACGATACTGACAGCGCTCCCCAGGACTATCCACCTCAATCCGTAAGCAACGACGCGCAGATAGCAACCTGGGATGGCGACAACGATCCAGGGAACCCGCAAAACTGGCCCGCATGGAAAAAGGCCTGCACTTGCGCTATCATCTCTCTGATCGCATACATAGTTGGCTTCGCCTCGTCCATTGATTCAGCAGTCATACCCCAAGCATCGAGGCGATTCCACGTCAGCGACGTTTCCGAGTCACTGGCCACAACGTTGTTCCTCGTCGGCTTTGGCTGTGGTGCCCCTTTTGCCGGACCACTGTCAGAAACCTACGGGCGCAACCCAATATACTTGACGAACTTTGCACTTTTCAGCTGCTGGATCCTCGGCGCAGCCCTCGCCCCAAACTATGGCGCTCAACTTGTTTTTCGCTTCCTTGCCGGCATCTGTGGGTCGACTCCATTTACCACTGCAGGCGGCACACTGGCCGACATCTTTGATCACCACACGCGCTTCAAGATATTTCCCTTCTTTGCTCTATGCGGCTTCCTTGGACCAATGACAGGCCCAATGGTTGGCGGTTGGATCGGCCAATCTGGTATGGACTGGAGATGGGCAGACTGGGTGACTTTGTGCATCTGTGGCGGTATCTTTGCATTGATCGTCTTCTTCCTGCCCGAGACCTACGCCCCAGTCATCCTCAAATGGAAGGCGCAGAGCCTGCATGCTGGCAGCCACACCACAATCCGAGGCCCTATGAAAGAGTCACTTCGCGCAAAACTGGTTACTGCTATGTCTCGACCCTTCATCATCCTGACTACCGAGCCTATCGTTGCCATATGGAGCGGCTATCTCACCTTGATATACGCTGTGGCATTTTGTTTCTTCTCGAGTGTGCCATTCATTTTTGGCGACACATATGGCTTCAGTCAAGGGCCCTCATACATGATGTTTGTCAGCGTCTCCGTCGGTTTGGTCATTTGTGCTTTCGCAACTCCACTCTTCGCAATTTTGGTTGGGAGAGAGTTTGCTGCGGCGGCGGCACAAGGGAAATCCAGTGCCGGTCCTGAAGCGGTGTTGTGGTGGGCACTGATTGGAGGTCCGTTCCTGCCCATCTCACTGTTCTGGATGGCGTGGTCGGCCCGAACCTCCGTGTCATATTGGTCGCCGATGATCAGGTGAGTCTCGAAGCTTTCAACAGCTAGAAAGTGAGGAATATGCTAATTCAATCGCAGTGCTGCCTTTTTCGGATTCAGCATTTTATGTGTTTTCATCTCGACATATGCATATCTCATGCAGAGGTATACAAAGGTCGCAGCCTCTGCCCTCGTGGGCATCACTTTGATCCGGTACATTTGCGGTGGCACCATGGTTATCGTTGCCATTCCAATGTTCGAAAACCTGGGGGTTCATCACGCCTTGACTATATTCGCAGCCATTTCTTGCGCCTTCACGCCACTACCATATGTCCTTTACTTCCGTGCTCAGAAACAAAGAAATACCGGAGAGAGGCTTTAAAGCAAAACCACTGGTAGCAATTTGCTGGTTCGCCAGTGCTCGGAGGGCATTCATCTAGGCACAGCTCGAGAGTATGCCGTAAGAAGTTTAGGCATGCATAGGTGGCAACGGTGTCGTTGGAGGGTGCTGAATACGGCGACTCTTCAGTGTGAATTGGGCCCAGAAAAAGTTTACTTCGTTCCCACATCTGCATCATTGAACTTGCATCCAGAATTGGGACGACTGAGAAGAAGCGTGGAAGCGGCAGTCTGATTGTACGCGGCACTAAGTCGGGTACCGTGCTTGCCGTCGCGGTTGGTTCATTGCTCTGCATCGTCCTGCCGCTTTATCGGAAAATGAGCCTGTCATGACAAAAGGCTTGGCAAAATGTGTGGTAGGATGACACGGATGACAAGATTTGTTAGCGACCTCGAATTTATTCAGTCTGTAATGACACCGTGATTTCCGACAATGATGATTATTATTCAATCCATTCTATTCAATCCATTCTGCGGCCCATGACCCGTAATCGAAAACTCGAACCACGCAACCTGGGCATTCTTTCTGCATCCAAACGTTGCACATTCCTATCTGTGGTTCTTGAGCTGCTGTCCGGAGTGTATCTGATGAGTCAACGGCAAGATCTTTTCGTGACAAACAATTATACCGTCTCCCATTTGTTGATCAGGCCAGATGTTATGCATACGCGCCATGACATTAGTGTTTACGGCCGTCAAAGGGGCTGATTTGTAAACATGAATTTTACAGTTCTTGAAGCTTTCGAGCCTGCCACATGATTACTCGGCGTCGATGCTTAGTTTTCTCTGGAAACAACGTCATGCTAGCTGTGCTTTGGGGAAAAAGATGTGTACGCATTACATAGTGCAATAAAATCGATGGTCCGCGCCGCATATCGACAATGGGACAGAAATTTCATCTTGTCCTTTGCACAGATACAGGGTCTTTGCGCCGCATCCAGCATTCCTCGTGCAATTTACAATGGCAACCCAAAAGGCTATCGCTGTCACTGACCTGGCGCAGCCTGTAAAGCTGATCGACCGCCCCATACCAAAACCTGGCTCAGGTCAAGTCCTCGTCAAAGTGTCCATCGCAGGATGTGAGCAATAGACTAGCCGCCTCTGCCATGCTATGTACTTACTTATCTCTAGTAAACCCACACGATGGTCGCGTTCGTGAAGTTGCATATTTCGTGGGCAAGGAGAATCTGCCCGCCACATTTGCCATCGACATTGTCGGAGAAATCGCCGAACTCGGTCCAGACGTTACGTCTTTCAATGTTGGCGACAAGGTCTTCGGCCAAGGTGATCCTGCCGTGTCAGATACGAAGGGCTCCCAGGAATACGCCTTGCTTGAAGCCGACTTCATCGCGCCTCTGCCAAAGACAGTCAGTCCGGATCAAGCTTCAACCATTATCCTAAATGCGCTGACATCTTATGTCGCACTCTTCTCGGGAATGGGCTTCGGCCTGCCCTCACCTCTATCCACGAACAACAAGGGCTACGACTATAGCAAAGTCGGCATCGTCTTCATCGGCGGCAACACTGCTTGTGGGAAGTTCGGCATCCAGCTAGCGAAGTGGGCTGGCGTGAGCACCATTATTGCGACCGCCGGAATACATGCAGAGCAGTCCTTGAAAGATATGGGCGCTACGCTTGTTATCGATCGCAATTCCTCCGATGAGGACGTCTATCGTGCAGTTCGACATATCATCGGCGACGACCTCTTGTACGTCTGTGACGCTGTGAACGCAGACGATCAGACATTGGCAGTTCGTCTGCTATCTGATACAAAAGAGGGCACCTTCGTGCCACTGCGTCCCCGTCCTGACAGCATTGATGAGACGGCCGTGGGCCCGAAGAAGGCGGGCTACAGGGTTCAGAAGTTCGTTGCCAGACCTGTGCAGTTCAGGGAGGTTGCTGCGGAATTCTTTAGGGCTTTGCCCAAATTGATAGACGAGGGAGTCTTGCAACCCACCTCGTTCAATGTAATAGAAGGCCTAGATGCGGGCGAGATCAATAAACAGCTCGACGGCTGGCGGGACGGGGGCTGGCCGACAAGAGCTAACATTCACGTGGCTATCTAGGACCTTTCATTTAGTGGCTATAATGGCTTCCAGTACAGTAGAGTTATGCAGATAGGATCAATAAAATCATATTCCCTTCTGGTTCAAAAGGTCGCTGCTCTAGCTTTACTGGCATGCTCCACGTTCATCTGGGTTGTAATCAAATAATAGCTAGCAAAGTGCACCGCTTCCAACTAGGATACGGGATGCATGTCACGTCAGCTCCACATTTTGCGATGTCAATGTTTATGCGCGCAGAATAATCGTTTATTTATGTATGGTTTGAGGCTAATGTTACTCTGCCTGTATAGTATGCTTGAGGTACGACTTACACATCTGTACACTCACTATGCAGTGCATAAATTAGTGAAAGCCTGACGACCTCGCAACATCAAAGAGTAGCCTGATGGTATAAGTACAGTACCTTCACAGGGAAAAGTAGCCGGAAAATCATCAACCAGAAGCAAGACAATCTATACCATCGAAAATGAGCTCCCTAACCATCCTTCTCACTGGTGCGTCTGGATATATGTAAGCAATAGGCTCAAGGAACCCTTCCCAAGCTGTTTATAATGACTGATCCGACTTCTGGCAGTGGCGGTGCCGTCCTGGCAAAGCTGTTGTCCTCCGGCTATGATGCATCCAAGATCTCAGCCCTTGTACGATCTCATGAACACGCCCAGATCGTTCAGAAACTGGGCATCAACTCAGTGCTATTCGAGGGACTTCACGACCTAGGCGTGATCAAAAGGGAAGCCAGCAATAATGACAGTGAGCCGCCCAGTCTCATGGCTGAAGACTACCCTATTGACCCAGGAAAGTCGTGATCAGCTGTGCTTCGGCAATGGATCTCCCATCCTGTATAGCTCTTGTTGAAGGTCTCGGGGAGCGCAAGGCCAAGTACGGCAAAGATGTCTACTACATCCACGTGGGTTTACCAGCTCAGTGTTTATGTTCATGTTCCTATTGCTGAAGGTTACAAGACATCGGGGACTTCAAACTTCGGTGACCATCCATATACAGGCAAACCGAACCTAGAAGTTCGCGGTGACAAGGACGACAATTTCAGCTGGGAAAAGGAGAATGCCGAGACCTGGATAATCAGAAAAGTGGACGTGGCCATTACTGAGGCTGGAATACGTCTTGGTGTGAAAACAGCAATTGTGAATCCTCCTTTGATCTGTAGGTTTCCCAAATCCAATACATCTTGGAGATCTTTAACTGAGTATGACACCCCAGACGGCACAGGTGAAGGACCAATCAACCAGAGATCACTTCAAGTTCCCACTTTAATCAAGATGTCGTTGGGATTTAAGCAGGCTATCGTCCTCGGGGAGGGTTCAGGAGTGGGTCATGTCTCAGATCCATCATGTGCTGAGTTCTGCTGATGTTCATGTAGATTTGGACAGTTGTGCACATCGCCGATGTCGCCAAGATTTATAGCTTGCTCGTCCAACGCATTGTCGACGGAAAAGCCATCGAGTTTGGCAAGCAAGGCTATTACTTCGTTGAGACGGGCGAGGTCACTTGGCTCGACATCTCCAAGGCAATTGCTCGATCAGGCCATACTCAGGGACTTTTCCCAACAGCTGAGGTGAAAGAGGTTTCGCCAGTTGACTTCGCCAGTGCACTCAATATCTCGTTCCTGAACGCCCACATGGTGGAAGTGATTTGGGGTTCCAAGTGAGTTCTCCACTATCGGGAAGATCGTGTCATAAGTGCTAACTCGGACATAGCTCACGAATCAAGGGGGTCAAGAGCCGTGAAATTGGTTGGCAGCCTGACATTCCGGCCACTGATTTCGTCGCGTCCGTTGAGGATGAGGTGCGGATTGTCTATCAGCAGCAAGCTGGCCAGACTGAGTCAAGCACGGAGCGCTTGTTCCGGGGAGCATCTTCGCATTAAGCCTTAGTGTAGATTTCATCCGCATAGAAGTCGCTAGATTGGTGCATTCGTGAAACCTAGACACATCCCAGGGCCGTCACTGATCCTCTGCTCAGTCCACTTGCGCTTCTTTAAAGTTTATTTTATCAGATGCGTAGCTTGAATATCTCTGGCATTCTTGCTTTCTATCTTGCCAATACTCTTTCTGTTCACAGCCACGAAGGCGTGCAAAAGTCAATGGTGTTCTCAAGAGTCTCCCAATTGAAGGAAACATCATCGAAGTCAGCGAACAAGAATGGCGTATGAGCGATGCCCGCGCCGAATTCGGCCCCTGTCACAAGTGATGGCAACGGGACGAATTGGCTGATATGTCGACCATCGGTTGTCGCAAGTATATCAGCTAAATGAGCCTGATCTGCGTGATCCGCCTCGAGTACTGGCGGCTGTTGTCCTTGCGGCCACATAGCAGGTCTAGAGTGCTGGCTTGTAGTAGCAAACTCGCTGTGAGCCGTGCCGAGATCTTTCAGGGCTCTGGAAGCCACCGCATCAAACCTGTCGCGCTTGCCTCTGAAGTCGGGAAAGTGCTCAACCATACCCCATAGGACAGATGAACAGGTATGTACCGACGATTCTAGGTTGCGCAACGTGATTCGCTCCTGGACGAGAGGTGAATTGACATAAGCGTACAACAGTGCAACTCCTGCCGAATACAAATTGTCCACTGCCAGCCAATATATAGTCAGTTGTTTCTTCGTGAAAAAGAGCCGATAAAGCCGAATCATATTGGTTGCAGCGTCCGCAAGTGACAGTAAAAGTTCTTTCGATGGAGATGGTACATTGGGTGAGGGACGGTAGAGGTAAAACAGTGCCGCATAATATGTAACCTCGAAATTCTCGATGTATCTTTCTTCGCGATGGGTTAGTGTCTCGCGTTTTGGAGTATCAGCATACCAGTCCTGAATACGTTGGTTCATCTGCTGCTGCCACTTGTCCAGATCAACTGGAATGTAGGCGGAAGCAGCAGGTGATTTTTCGTACAGCACCATGCGCATCTCGGACTGTAGCTGGCGGTAACGTAGTAAGTGGAGGCCCAACCGTTTCGGCTTGGATTCCTCCTTTGCCCCTACCCGAATACCATCGAATGTGATATTCTCATCCGGCTCATCACTTGGGAACTAAACCGATTAGTATCCGATAAGAAGTTCGAATTAGGCACCAAGACATACCTTCGCCGTAATCGCCCCATCTGAGAGGAGTGTCGGTAGCCCCAGGGTCATTGAGATACTCCTATCCATTGCGTATCCAACCCAGAATGTTCTCCTTAGATTGTCGAGCGTAAGGTCATCCAGCTTCTCGTTCGCTAGTGGATCTTGGTGTAGGCCTAGTTCTACTGCGAGATGTAAGGCGCTCCCTACCGTCTTCCAGACAGCCCAAACTGTCGGGTGGTGATAATAATACTGAGCGATAAGCAAAAGGGCTTGTACCCCTTCTACATCGCTGGGTAGGCCAACTTCATTGATAGTCTTCAGCGCCGTATTATGATATCTCTCCGCGAGTGAGGTTGGTATCTTCAGTGGGTCATATTTCTGAAGTGTCAGCAAAGCAACCGCGAAGGCCTCAAAGACGAAGAAAACTGCCATCTTGAAGTCTTTACTGGCCTCTGTAAGTTCAGCAACCCGTGGTGTGGTGTAAAGAAGCTCCACTTTCTGCTCTAACGTCGGTTTATGTAATAATGACAGACTTTGATCCGCAAAGTGGAAGTAAGCATTGATAAGGCTCTGGGCGCCTTTCCTCGTCGGGAGCGAGATGGGTGAAGTGTCGAGCTCATCAGTGGAGAAGTTTCGCTCAACATGTACGTGGTCACGAGCTGGATCTTCAGCTCTGTGTGCTGTAGATTTCGTTCTCATAAGGTCGGTCAGTATAATCTTAGAAAAGGCCGGCTCTCTGAAAGACTCGCGTCGTAGCAGGCTCGAGTCCTTGTCGAAGGTGTCGCCCGCGGTTGCCGCGGTGTCGTTAGAGAGATCTCTTCTGGCGAAGCCTCCTAATGAGCGCTCTGGCGACTGCGAGTGCAGGACTTGAGAGCCAGTACTCTGTGTTTCGCACTCCATGTCAAGGTCCTGAATGCCAAGATTCCGTAGTTTCGACTCAAGGTCAGAGATCCGTTGTTCGAGGTTGCGGACATAGCTGCATGAGAGGTCAATTGATCTTTCTCAGGCAAGATACAAAACCTGGGAGTAGTCTGACCTTCGAGGCATCTGTTTCTGTGATGCCGTATCGTAGCTGACACATTCAGTACCAGCAACCTCACAAGCGCCACATTTCTATCAGATGCTCAGTATGGCTGTTGGCAGACAGGGTAGCAGCTACGAAGGATGCCATGGTGAAAGACACCCACCGGAAGTTTCTGATCGCACCGCTTTTTCTTTCGCCTGCAGCGGATGCACGCCGTGATGTTAGGTCTTCTGCCCAACCGCATCTTAACATGTTCCTCTCCGACGGATGGCATCTTTTGCAGTCCCCACTAGTCGAACAACTATCATGACCAGCGTGACTAATGCCAGCTGGAGGAGATCGGAAGAAAAGGCAAAATTGTCTGGCTCTCGTGTTCCTCTTATCAATTGGAAGCTAAGCAGGTGATGGCGGGGTACTGTCTAGGCACCTCCACCTCCTTATCGCTGTCTATCTTAAGTGGATCAGCACGCGACTTGCCGACGAGCCGATTACCTAAACTTTTCACGACTGTGACCACTTTCAACACCATGGAAGAGTTGAACCCTGGGATCTATGACTTGTCTTTTCAGATCACAGTCTACTGCGAAGGACATGTCGGAGCTCGGTCGGGTTTTCACCTACTCTGGCCGCAGCTCCATTGTCGGGGCCCTTCTCTGCCCAGGCCCATCTCGCAGCCAGCTTCTTGTCCAGCGTTCCTTCCATAGAGTCCAGAATCATATCACCAATGGTGGTAAGAAACTTCCACCCGTGTCCCGAGTCACCAGTCGCGACATGTAGTCCTTGAATGGCAGGGTGGGGCGCAATGATAAAATCGCTAGATGGTGTTTTTGACACCCTGGAGCATTTAGTAAGCATTTCATCATCTAGAAGCAGACAGATAAAAAGAGCTTACCAGCAGATCTTGGTGCGATCAAATGGTCGATCCGCCAGTGAAGGCATGAGTTCACGTAGGTTGTCGCGGAGTCTAGCCTCGACCTGTGGAGGTATAACGTCCGTAGGGTTGGTGACAACAGTTCGAGGCACCGATGTCTGAATCTCCTTGGATGAATCCTCTGGATGAGGTATCGAAGCTGTATTCCGGTATCCGATAGACCTAAGTAGGATCTTCGTTTCCCCGTTGTGAGGTGGAAACAGATTCAAACCGGTGTCGAGGTTTGTTGTGATGGCCATATTCTTCCACTTTGCGACCTCGTCCTCCGTCAATTTTATCCAGGCTACCGCGATGCCATTCGAGACCGTCAGCCCCTCCAGGTACAATAGTTGATTTGACCAAGCACCAGCTGCAACCAACACCTGAGGTGCAGAAAGTATCTGACCATCTTCCAGGAGGACCCCAGATGTCCGTCCATTGGCAATGCGCACTCGCTTGACAGGCACTCCGCATCGAAAAGAGATCGATGGATATTTCAAGCAACGCTCATAGTAGACACGTGTGCACTCTTTTGCGTCAATGAAGGCGTCATCCAGATTACAATAACCTAGATTCCACTGCCGTTCCTCATTCAGGCTCTTTTCGGGAACAAGTTGAGCGCTGCGGCCATGAAGACGTTGGTATACTGCTTCTGGTGTTGGCATTTGAACCAGTGCACTCTCAGAGCTTTTTTTGTTGTTTTCGAGCCCTTTCTTCCAGAAGTCGAGTATTGGTCCAGGCTTCCCATTGCATACGAAAGTCATACCCTGTTTGAAATAAAAAGGTGCGAGCTCCGGATCTTCTTCTATCTTCTTCTGAGCTTCTTCTGCAAGTCGGGTGTATACAGGATCGGCATAGTCTGCACGTATGCATCTGGTAGTGTCGACGCTTGCGCCATCTTCGACAGGGGGCGTCTGACGGTCGACAAGAGTAATTTTGACTGAGGGATAGCGCCGGGCGATAGCCAATGCGGTCGATAATCCCCAGACCCCTGCACCAACGATTATAACCGAGTCTGGCAAGCGTTTAACCATTGTGTTTGCCTAGAAGTTTGACGGGAAGCAGAGACGCAGGTGAACAGTAAGTGCATCAGAAAGATAAATCAACACTACACTTATCTACAGGAACCCATGTGGCGGTTCGCGAGCGGTAAAAACCGAAAAGAGTCTCTGGCACTCAAGAGGATGGCAGTGAGGTTGGAGACATGGGGACGAGAGCCAAATTTCATTTTTAGCGGTTTTAACGGCCATTCATTAGACAGCTAAAGCTTCTAAAGAAGATCTCTCTTACCTGTAGGTACCTACCGAAGCTAGGCATGCAGATAATATCACGCTATTGGCAGGGGCCCTTATCAGGGGCCACCAAGCGGTGAATACCGCAAAGGGTCCTTAAGCGGGGAAAGCCAGCCCCCTCAACCTAAAGTACAATCTTATGCCGCCCAAGAACGGGTTCAGTGAACGACGAAGGTTGCTTGATAGACGGTATCGGGCGATGGACGATAGCAAGCTGCAATAAGACCCGACCTACATAGGCATCCTCTTTCGCTGAAGGACCGTTTGGAAGATAACGAGTAGCAAGGCTCCACAAAACGATAGGCTTGACACCTGCAGACCCTCCAGGCGCTATCATCCGCTTACACCAACGTATTATCAGCGAGCGCAATATACCGCATAGCGGCGGGCGATACCGCTACGTATCTGGTCACCACGGTTTTAACCGCCAACCTCGTTCCACGGCTGGAACTATTTGAAGAAACGAAATCCGGGGAGGAGCATTGCTTTAGTCATGCAAAAAGAATATTCTCTCTATCACTCTACAGTCCACACGCATGCAAAATGGAGGTCGCTGGTCCAACCATTAAGGACAACGCGTTGACCAACGTGAAGCCGTCCTTCGAAGCCAACATGAAGTCGCGCAACTCAGCAGACGTACAAGTTGGAAATGTGACGGACTACACGGAGGCAGAAGAGAAAGCGGTGCGCCGCAAGATAGACCTGCTGCTCATGCCCGCTATCTGGATAATGTATCTGTTTTCTTATGCTGACCGGACGAAGTGAGTTGTTTGCCAGTTTTGGACGATTAGTTGCTGACTGATATCAGCATCGGCAATGCGAAAGTGGCAGGCATGAGTGCCGACCTCAACCTCTCATCGAATGAGTACTCACTGGCGCTCGTGGTCTTTTTCATATCCTACATCTTCTTTGAGATCCCAAGCAATCTCATCATTGCAAAGACGCGACCCTCAATCTATCTTTGCAGTGTCATGGCCATTTGGGGTGTCATCACCTGCTGCATGGCTGCCGTCAAGAGCGCCGGGTCGCTAATGGCTGTCCGTTTTGTACTTGGTATCCTCGAGGCTGCTTTCGCCCCTGGTGTAAGCCTGATGCTCGGTTGTTGGTACAAGAAGGGTGAACAATCCCGACGCTTCGGCATCTTCTACTCTGCAGCTGTACTATCCGGCGCCTTCGGAGGGATTGTCAGCGGCGCTATCACCGGCCATCTCGATGGCGCTCACGGTATCGCAGGATGGCGATGGCTTTTCGTGGGTCGTGTAACCCTGAGAAACATGCAATGCAACTGACCCATGGTTACAGATCGTCGAAGGGGCCGCTACAATCGGTTGTTCACTCATCACCGTATGGATTCTGCCCGATTTTCCAGCAACATCAAGAGGCTTCACACCACGTCAGCGGGAGATCGCTACTCAGCGGCTGTTGGCAGATAACATCGTGACATACACGGAAGATACACCCCCGTTGAGTGCCTCCGAAGCAGTGAAGGCTTCACTACGGGACTTCAGAACATGGATGTTGACTCTCGGTTATATGGTGAGTAAGCACACCCAGACTACAGCATCATCGACGGCTGACCGCAAAAGTGTATCGCGACGGCCGGCACAATGTCCTACTTCTATCCAACGCTCGTAAAAGGCTTAGGGTACACCTCAGTGATGGCTCAATACAGTGAGTTGTTCTTCATGCAACTTGGTGAACTTGATTTTGACGGGACACAGTGACCGTACCCATCTACACCGTCGCTTTTTTCGCTGTCCTCGTAACAGCGTACCTGAGTGACAAATTTCCACGTCTTCGGGGCCTCATTATTGCCGGTTGGCTGGCAGTAGCGACACTTATGGCCATCCTTACATGTGTTATATACAACTTCACGGCCCGATACGTCTTTCTGGTGTTTATAGCGTCAGGGGTTCTGTCTGCCAATGCGATGTCTCTGGCCTTTTCCTCTTCAACATTCGGTCCAATGCGTCCAGAAACCAGAGGTGTCGGTATGGCATTCGTCAATTCAATGGCAAACTTCTCTGGAATCTACGGCGCATACCTCTTTCCTTCGAAGGACTCTCCCAAGTACTTGATGGGCTTTGGAGTGGTCTCTGGTATGTGCGCACTAGGTGCGACAGTCTACGCCATATCTCATTTCCTATTCCGAAGATACCCCAACTGAGGAGTACATGGGAGTAGATGTTGAGTCACTGTTGCCGGAGACTGAAAGCTACTATGCCGCCTTGAGTCGTGCATGGCACATGCTTTGTCGTGTTATGCTACACTTTTGTTGATTGAGAGCTACTTTGTTCATATGCAGCACCTTCGTTTGTGGTGGCGCAGAGATGAACGAAGATGATCGAAAGTCAGCCTGGTATTGCAACCAGAGTTCAACTGTTTTGCTGGAGGTCCGCATGCGATTTTCGATCGTACCTGTCACAGTTGGTTCCCCTTACGGCGTAAATAAACTTTCTGCAGCCATGCGCTCGGGCATATATCGAACGATAGCACCAGGAACACTCCAAAATGGGGTCCAAGCTCTGCATTTGCGTCAAGTTTAAGAGCACCCAACCCCAAAAATAGTACTTTTACAGAAGCCACGTTCGCATCAAACATCATGATTCGGGATCACAATAATAACGCTAGGAGACTTATCGCCACTGCACGCGCAGTGCCTCTTCTACGCTAACGAAAGTACAATGTACAGCGCGAGGGCAAGACTGTCCCGTATTTCTACCAGGTTTAATCCCAACGTCGGCTTTCTGAGGTAAATTTCGATCTCAACCTGTAGCCAGTCTTGGGAACAGGCCGTACAAGTCTTGCAAGCATGGCACGTCAATCCTTCGCTGCTACTGTGCTCGGTGTTTGCATTTCTGTATTACTTCAACGGTGCATCTATGCCCATCCATACAGCTTCAGCAGTTATTTCCCTCTAAATTACGACTGGGTCGAACTCACATCTAGCCCAACTCCGCGGCAGGAGCATGCAGTCGCCAGCGTCGGAAACAATGTATATGTGATTGGAGGAATCACCGCCAATGTATCCTCCGACGGAATTCTTGACGTAGCAACATTTCGGAATGTGCAAGATGTCCAGGTCTATGATATCGATCAGGATTCTTGGTCGTATACAGCGTCAATGCCGATCAGCGTGAACCACGGAAATGCGGCAACTGTTAATGGAAAGATATACATGCTTGGAGGTCTCTCAGGTACAAATTTTAGCTCTTGGAATGCGCTCTCCAACAGCTATGTGTATGACCCCGAATTGGATACTTGGACGGACCTTCCACCAATGCCCAGCGGTGCGGCGAGAGGAGCTTGTGCGGTGGGTGTGTATGGTTCCACGATCTACCTGGCCGGCGGTATCACCTTGATAGAACTGGCCGAGGATGGGATTCAAGCGTCTGTGGACGACGTTACAGCCTTCAATACCGAGACTGGGGAGTGGTATACTGACTTACCTCCTCTTCCTGGACCAAGAGATCACGTTGCCGGAGCGGTCATTGGAAGCACATTCTACGTGACAGGTGGCCGAGATCATGGCAGCTATAACACCAAGAACAACACGTGGGCATTGGATTTGACCCATCCTACGACCTGGGTTGAGAAAGCTCTGCTGCCAACGGCTCGAGGAGGCCTGGCATCAGCTACCGATGACAGGTATCTTTACACGTTCGGTGGCGAAGGAAACCCTGAAGACGCGAACGGTCTGTTCAATAACACTGAGGTTTACGATCCAGAAACGGATGTCTGGTGGATCGGACCGGCGATGGCTTCACCACGACATGGCACAAGGGCTGTGTCTGTAGGGATAGGTATATATCTGCCTGGAGGTGGACTTCACATGGATGCAGGACCGACAGACTCACTTATTGCCTTTGAGCCAAGAGATGTATCTAAATGGACAGCGATGTCATGAAAATTGCCACGAAGCACAGATTGGGTGGCAGGCTCAGAGGAGACTGGTGGAAGAGAGGATGAATACTCCATACGCGCTTGTTCGACAATGCAAGCTCGTACGATATGCAACTGATAGATCAATCTGTGGGTACAACATGGTTCGTCGCCAGCTCTCCGTTCCTACCATTTCGTAGTCCCATATTCCTCTTTCAAGTACCATCTTCATCAAGTTAGGTGTGTGGCTAGAATATGTGTATTTATGCATGCTCTTTCCATGTCTTGCCTTCGTCACGAATTTCCTCTTTCTTAGCATCCTCTTCGATCGCAGCCATTGAGTGGCTTCTCCCGCCTCCAGCTTGCTGCAGGCCAACTTCGGACATGATCTCACGCATGCGCTCCTGGTCCACTTGTCCCGAATTGTCGCCAAACACAATGTCCATCTCTTCGAGGGTCTTGTACCGAGTCTCGGGGACCAAGAAGAAAACCCACAGGAACATGAGAAGACAGAAAGCCGCGAAGAAGATGTATGTACCGAATTTGAGCTTGTTGAGCATGTTGGGGGTGACTTGGCCGACGACAAAGTTCATCATGTAGTTGCAGCTGATGATGATGCTGACGGCTTGACTTCGATGGCCTGGAGAGAAGATCTCGGCAGCAAGAAGCCAGGCAACAGGACCCCATGAATAAGAGAAGTTGGCTCCAAATACCTATTATCATTTGTTAGTATTTGGTTTGATGTTATGCAGAAAGAATGGCTTACCCAAATAAACACAATGCCGACCCACCCTGCAACGCGGCCACCGGATTTGTGGAAATTGCCGTCATAGTGTCCAACGATACCAGCGACAATGCAGTGACTTATCAACATGCCGAGAGCTCCAGCCATGAGAAATATTCGACGCCCCAAGCGATCGACAAAGAAAATTGCGGGAAAGGTGAACAGGAAGTCGACCACGCCGAGCACGCCTGTAGCTAGTAGGGATGTTGTCGAGGCGTTCAATCCCAGACTGCCAAAGATTGTGGGTGCATAATAAATGATGGCATTGATACCCTGGTGCACGGGTTAGCATTCTGTCAGGATTTCCAAGGAGTTCCTTGACACAGAAAGTGATCCTGGCATGGAGGGAACATACGGTAAATTGTTGGAAAAACATCAGAATGCAACCCAAGGCAAGGCGGCGGAAAAGACCTTTGTTGGTAAAGAGCATGCCGACCTTGGCCAAGGTCAAGGACAGACCCTTGCGACTGGGGTGCAGCTCGGCAGCAGTTCGCTCATCAAACATGACAGATGCTTTGATTTCGAGCCATTCAGTCTCAACGATAGGATCGTCGATGGGCAGCCCATGGAGCCGAGCGATATTACTGCGAGCCTCTTCATCACGACCCTTAGACATGAGCCATCGAGGGCTGAAAGGCAAAAAGGGAGATGCAAAGAGAAGGATGATTGCAGGGAGACATTGCAAGCACAAGGGCAGTCGCCAAGCCAGGGCCTTCTGTCCTGTGCAGCCTCCCGCTGGAACATCTGTGTATGGGTTGAATGTCGTGCTGCCGAATTGAGCAGCTTCGGAAGCATTGCAGGCTTGGCCACCAATGAAGCTGGTCCCGTAACACAACCAGTATGAAACCATGATACCACCTGTGATCCCCAGCTGTTGACACGAGACCAAGGCTCCCCGGAACTCTGACGGTGAGATCTCGGCAAGGTAGAGAGGGACCACATGAGAGACCTGTCCGACAGCAATACCGGCTATAATTCTGCCAGCAAAGAGGTATGAGATGCTTTGTGCACCACCACAAAGTGCGCTGCCAAGAGTGAACAACTATATAGTCTTGTCAGTTCCTGAGATTGAACAGAGGTGCAGTACTCACGAATGCTGCAACGGTGATGCTGTATTTTCGCGAAATCTTGTTCGCAAGCGGCCCATTGATCAAGGCACCCAACCAAGCACCAAGTTGCAGAACGGCCACCACCCAGCCTTTTAAGACAGCATCGGTATAGACGTTGGGGAACTTTGCGCCAAAGTTCTGGCCGGTCAAGAGGTTGGAAAGAACACCTTGATCGGTGCCATATAGGAAAGACCCAATGACAGCGGTGGCAGAGGAGATCAGAAGATAGCGATTAGCATGGAGTAGACCACCGAGGCCGGATCTTCGACCTCTTGTAAGCTGCTCCATACGGGAAGACTCGACATGGCTGGTAACCCCGACCATGATGACGAATTGCAGAAAGAATACTGCGATTGATTCTCAAGTGTGCAAATGGTTCGTCTGGCTCCATGGGGAGCGTCGACGCGGGTTATATAGACCAACCGGATACTCTCAACCCTGTACGGGGCCTCCTCAAACCGAGCTCCCCTGCTTGTCGTTCACGAGGTTGGCGGGGGCGTTTGAGGGGACGACAATCTAGATTTTTGGTGCAAAAGTGCGGGAACAAAGTTTGGTCAACCGAACGTGCCGCGTAGCGGTCGAACCGAAATGGTCACGCGAGTTTATCGATGTCCTCGAGACGAGGACGGCGGTCGAGAAACGTCATCACATTTCCGGCTTGTTGCCCGCAATAAACCCGACTGTTTCAATTCGATTCAGTGCCTTACTCTAAGTCATGACTTCCGAAGACGTATAGCCGACATTGTGCGTCTTTGCGCCATGTTCCCACATGTCGTGACACCAACAGCGACCATACCTGGGAAGAGACTCGCACTCTGTGTCTCTCCTCTTCAAGCGACGTTACTTTTCCAGAACAGCCCAGAGTCGCTTATCGCACACATCGAACTCCAGTTTGTACGGCACATCAGCGGAGTGTGGGATGGAATCCCTTGAGCCAACCTTTCTTCCTAGGGATTCGCAGTCCTGCATCAGTCTTGTCAATGCTGTGGCTTCTCTGCAAGACCAAGCCTGCATCGACGTCTCTTGGCCCAAATCGGTGTTTGTGCCCAGCTGGGCGACCAGCTCGTTCACGGACAGAATGAAGGGTTCATGGGTGTAACGTCGCTCAATTCTTTTATGCTCTTTACCCAATTCCAAAGTCGTATGTCGCGAAGTTTGAGCATGTATTTGTCCAGGCAACATGTATTGCCTTGTCTGGCGAACGGTACTTAGTGTTCATCCGCCGATCATCTAAGCTTTCGACAGCCTCGTGCAGCCTCGTGAAAAGCTGTCTCGTTACTGGTCAGATCGTGAACCAACGACTGCCGAAAGAGGCATAAGCAGCGAAACGGAACAGGTGTCGGCCAACGTGTCGTCTATACCTTGTCCTACATTGCAGGAAGCTTATTTTACATGATCACGAGCAGGCAGTAAGAGTGAAGCCTCTTCGGGTTGTCAAGTACAGAATAGGTGAAGAACCATTCTGAGGCTGGAAAGCCATGTGAATATATTTCTATCGGACCTTGATTATTGAAAGAGGACAAATCCATATTGACAATTGCAATCGCAATCCTCAGCAGACTGTTCATTGTGTCAGCTTCTTGGCATGAAAGCAAAGGGGCAGTAGTAGGACTTACTTCCGATGACACCGTTGACTGGTATGTCAATACTGGTTGTGTAACTTGCAGCATCACTCAGCAAGTACACGTACGCACCGCCAAGTTCCTGAACCTCAGCCAACCGGGGCATACCGCCATAGTACTTCAGTTGTTGCTCCCAATCCGGCTGCTGAGGCACCCAGTATGTCATGGCGGTATTGACCAAACCGGGAGAAACACTGTTCACTCGGATTCCGTACTTGGCCCATTCCATCGCAAGTGTATGGGTCATATTACGTACACCAGCTTTGGAGGCTCCGTATGGGGCAGATGGGACACGCTGTATGCATTAGTTAATTGAATTGGACGCAAGTTCATTCTTACCTTATTCGGTCGATAGGATGCCATGGACGCCGTGAAGACAATGGCACCTTTGGTTCCTTGCTTGATGAATTGGCGTGCAGCAACTCGAGCACAGTAAAAGGCACCGAACAGCTTGAATGAGCACGTCAGCAAAGAAATTCTAGGGTCGTCTTGAGAGCCTTACATTGATAGAGAACAAAGCCTCGATCTCCTCTTGCGTAAAGTCGAGAGCCGATTTGTGGTTCGTTCGCCCAGCATTCACGACCATGCCGTGCAAAGCACCGGCTTCGGACACAATCTGCTCAATGGCTTGTGTGACAGTCTCCTCTTTGGTGACGTTGGCTTGTACTGCGAACAGCTTTCCATTGAAGCGCTTTGCCACAGCGTTGAACTCATCTCCGGGCTCAGCTAGATCAATTGAGTAGACCTTGCTGGCTCCATTGACGAGACAGCACTCGGCGATGCCCAGACCGATTCCTCTGTTGGCACCGGTGACTGAACACGTGTGAGCGACATAGTTTCAAGACGGGGCGAGGATTTAGCAGTGCCATACTTGCTATCACTTTGCCCGAAAGGGTGAGTCGTGTCTCGATCTGACCTGGTACATCAGCGTGCACAGCGGAAGAGCCATTCGTTCCGTTTGCGTGTTGGGCAACTTCATTCTGTGCTGAGGGTGACATGTTGAGATAACAAGTGTCAAAAGGACGAATGTTGGTGGAAGTACAGCACTAGGAAACAATACGTGAAGGTTTGCAAACGATTACAACGTGCAAGATCTGGATGCTGCCAGATAAAAATGGTGCCTTCTAAAATACCACGTAGTTCTCCTTGAACCCGGGGCGATCTGCTTCGGCACGAAGTTTTGGCGGAAAACGGCCAATCTGCCGAGTCCGGTGTATTCATTCTATGGAACTTTTGGTCTCCGTAGTTAGCTGCTTCTGGATGAGGTGCCTAAGGAGATTCTGTGGATCGACTGGGGGAAGATGTGTGGAGGCGTAAGCGAAAACTACCCCGTCTCGCAACCCGTCTCGAGGCATGCATATTGTCACGCTTGCCGTCCTTCCGATGCGAGCGACGATTTTCCATGTCAGATGATTTATCAACAGCAGATTTACTGGGCTTTTCAGCTTATGGTAGAGTCGCAATTGAGTTCAATGCATCTCCGAGCCGCGCAAGCTACCCTTGTAAGCCTCTTCGCCTGGGGTTGCTGGATGCACTACTTACATAGCCAACTTGACCAATGCGGCTGAAGGGCAGACAGCCTGTGCACCGAGACCTTGAGAGCCTTGACCATCTGCTATCTACCAGGTAAGGCTGGCCGGTTCCCTGCCGGCCTGGGTGATCCTCAAATCTTTGAGGTATTCTCAGTTGTATCAGGCACATATTTTCAGTCTGTGAGACACGGTTTCCGAGAGCTTCGAAGCCCTGAATCATATCTTTAGAAGTGCACCACGAAGAGTGCCTGATAGCCTCGCCCTCCACAACCTGGTTTCATTTAGCAGGAATAGCTCTCCTCGCCTCCCAAAACAGAAGTTGGCTATACCACCAGAAACCAATATCTTTCCCAGTAAGACCCCTCCTGGAGACCAGACGTGGACACCATCGCCACACCCACTATACACATTGCCAGCCATATCACATTTGATCCCATCGGGAATGCCATTATCGGCAAATGCAAAGAGGCGGCGATTTGTCAGAAACGGTTGGCCTGAATATTCTTGGACGTCAAAGGCATATCTTCATGTTGGTCAGTTGCCTGCTCAATCATTTCAAGGATGGAGTTCAGTCCTACTCACATTGTGGACGCTCTCGTGTCGTCGATATTCCCAGAGCCACGGATCCAGTCAGTATCTGTGACATAGACGATGTTCTCGTCGGACGAGAAACATATCCCGTTCGGTCGTCCAAAGCCATCTGCCATCACGCGGATACTGTTTGTGGACGGTACGTATCTATAAACGTGGTTGGGCAAGCGCGGTTTCGCCTTGATGCCTTGATCAAAAGCATAGCACGGGTCTGTAAACCAGATGCTACCGTCGCTGTGAACCACAATATCATTCACCGCGTTGAACGGTCGGCCGAGAAACTCGGACACCATCAGCTCTGCATGATACGGAAAGGTGTCGTCCATCACGTAGACACCGCTTGGTGCGGTTGCAGACCCTTGCGCACAAACCAAGATCTTGTCATCTTTGTAGTTCACACCGCCATTTGCCATCACGATATTTGGGCAGCTGACTTCATCGCACTGAATGCTGCCATCTTCGTGGAAGCAGATTTTGGAGATTTGTACCTTGCGTTGTCCATCATGTCCAGACAGCTGATTGCTTGTAATGAAGAGTTCATTCCTGTCTGCAATGAAGACTCCTGCTTCGTGTGCGAATGCATATTCTTTTTCAAGCAACAGCTCCAACATGGGATTCGACCCTGTTATCGCCTCAAATGCTTGATCGTATGACTGAAACATTGGATTGTGGTGAAGAGATGGACTGCGTGCTTGACCAGCACGGCTATTTCTGGAGATCCTCGGGGTCGATGCATGAACTTGTTTGATTCTGACAGGCCGACATGAGTCCGAATGCCTTAACTAGACGGAGCCTAAGTTAGAGGCGAGGGATGCGGGGAGAGACCCCCCCAAGCAGAATTTGGGGGACATGATCCCGTCTCGGGGTGGCCGGGTAAATCACCGGGCGTGCATAGGGGTGAGGATGCCCCAAATCCGAGGCCGAGACGAGACATTGGACCGCAAGTCATTTTCAACGTTTCCGTCACCAACTAGGCTTCCTGGTTCCACGCTAGAAAAAGTCGTTCTCGAAACAACCTCAGCCGTAAAATTCGTAACTCATTCTTTGATTCGGTTCCAATTCGGAAAACCATGGCGCGACAAACAGCTTCAAGTCGGTGGCGGGAGAAGAATCGACATCTTCAGATCCTGAGAGCTGCAGAACAAGGAAGATATGGTGTTATAGCTGCAATAGCGTATAACATCGAACAAATCCTGGGGCTGGTAGAAGCAGCTGAGAAAGCACGATCGCCTCTGATTATTCAATTCTTCCCTTGGGCCATCACATTTTCCAAGGGACTGCTCATTCGCACGGCGGCCGAAGCGGTCAAGCGATGCAGTGTTCCGATATCAATCCATCTCGACCACGCCCAAGATGAGAATCTCATCGAATTGGCAGCCGATACCCTGCCGTTCGACAGCATCATGGTGGACATGTCTCATTATGAGAAGGCCGAGAACCTCTCCAAAACAACAAGCCTTGTCAGGTATTGCCAAGAGCGTGGCATCGCGACAGAAGCAGAACCTGGGAGGATCGAAGGAGGTGAGGATGGAGTCATGGACACCGCAGGACTCGAAGCCATGAAGACCACGATAGAAGATGCCAACGATTTTGTGGCTACTGGAGTAGACGCCTTAGCACCAGCAATTGGCAACGTGCACGGCGAGTACGGTCCTCAGGGGCCAAATCTCGACTTTGAGAGGTGAGTTGCCGCCTAGCATTGTGAAGGAGACGGTAGCTGACATATCAGACTTGAAAAGATTCGCAAACATCTCGATGGGAAGGTCAACATTGCCCTTCACGGGACGAACGGGTTTGCACCCGAGCTAATACAGGATTGCATTGCCGCAGGGGCCACCAAGATCAATGTCAATAAGTTGGTCCTTGATGATTATTCCGCACATCTCGAAGCCAATGCAGGAAAGGTCCTGCAGACGACACTCATGGAACAAGGAGTCCAGAAAGTTGTTGACCTCACGGTGAAATGGATGGAGATTTGTGGTTCTGCAGGCAAAGCATGACCATCGGGTCCTTGGCTTGGATTCCGGGATCCGAAAGGTCCTGGTAGCTTGGTGAGGGACGTTGCTGGTCTACCCTGCTTCAGAATTGTCCCAAACACCTTTCAGATCTTCATTCATAGCCCGTAAGGGCCACCCAGTCCTCTGCCGACAAAGTCCGATCAGCCGGAGGATCTCATTCCGTTTGTGTTCCTCGGTCGTACACATTCCGGCTAATATCTGTCAGCTCCTGACAACGAAGAACCTCAAAATCGGAAACACCTACCAATGAAAAGGCATTGAGATGAAGTGACACTGGATCCGTAATCGGTCAGAGTGATCGCGATGCCACAGATCGTGTCGACGAAGTTATCGAGCTGTTTTCGGCGTTTCATGAAGCCTGCGAAACCTCCAGGAGAAGGTCTGTGAAGCGCGAGCAAGATTCGAGCAGCATTGTAGACTTGCATTGCAGCTCCTGCCGTGTTGGCATTAGCTCTGAGATGGACCAGCAGGATTCACTGACTTACCGAAAGACGCTGGTTGTATCCAGCACGGCTTGAAGATCCTCTCTGAGCTGGATTCTTCCATCGGCAAAGGTGTGAACTCAATAGTGAGATGGCGTTCCCAGTCATCGAGCAGCAGTGAAAGGCGATCGGCGCCATCCATCCTCGATTGTATATTGTTATTCTCCCCAGCGTTCTCAATCTCAGAGCAATAGTCTACTACCCTGGCGAACAAGAAGACTGATCGGGCTGCAATTTCCCAGGGATTTAAATCACTAAAGGTCTTGACTGGTCTCCAGAAGGTGAATACCCTGCGCTTGTCTCTGAAAGCGGCCCAGACATCTTGCTGCAGCCATGCCCACCAAACAGCGGCCCTCAATCCGCCCGTGTCACCATGGATGACTTGTGATCTTTGAATACCAAAGACGCCCTGTAGGTGTCTTTCCCAGTCTCTTCCAGATCCATCGAGCATTTCGTAGGTGGAGATGATAAGCGTAGTGGCCAGTAGCTCCAGACTTGTGAGATACGAAGTGTATTGCATGGCGTTTTGCACGTAGTGTAGGCTTTCATGGTAGTACCGTAGGGCATTTCCACGTTCGAGGTTATCTCCCATCTCGAGGGACGGGTTGAGCGATACGAACCGAATCGAAAGTGTTAGGATTGCATTCAGAAGGCCAACGTTGTACATTGCCAGTCGAGGAACCAAGGTGCAGAAGTGCCTAAACGGATCAAAAAGATCCATCCACTGGCTAATGGGGTTTACAAAAAGTCCAAACAAACGCCGCTCATGGCCTCGCAATGTGAGAGGTCGTGGTGATTTCCACATCGTGCAGTCCGCTTCGTCTCGACCAGGGGTTTGGCTGGCCCATGCGAATCCGTGGTTGGAGCCATTGGTAGTTGACCTGGCCGGAGGGGTGGGCCATGAGTTTGCGCTGTCGGTCACCGATGCTGTCGCAGCAAATTGATTTTGAGCAGCGGTAACGTCGAAATTATTGGTATCAATCTCTGCGTCGTTCGCAAGCATTCCAAACCATCTTGCAGTGGCGACATCGACAAGCGAGCCGTAAGATAGCTCGGTTGGCGCATCCGGACTCGGGCCAAAGAGTTCTGCTGGAGGATGGAATGTTTGAGGTTGCAAGGACACGCCAGCGGAGACTTCTGTCTCTAGGGGTCGCAGGCGCGGGCTGTCATGTCGTGCCTGGGTTACGAAGTGAGCTTGCATACCACTTTGACCTTCGTTTCCTCCCATGGGAAGTGACAATTCATTGGAAATGTTTTGTTCAGATGTGATCCAAGTGTTTTGGACTGGCTCGTTCGAATCGTCTTCCACCTGTGATACGGAAGGACTGGACGGATTGAGCGAAGTTGACAATGGCGTTTCCGTACTGGGCTGCCCTTCATTGGGAGCCACCTGGAAACCCTGGGCAGAGGCCGTCGGGTCCCGCCCAATTGTAGCATCCGGTTCCTCAGCGATGACATCCTCGTATACACAGGCTTTGCCACTCTTCGCACATAGCCAACAACTTGGCTTGACCTCGTCACACTTAAGGTGACGCTTCCGACAGGTCAAACATCCGGTCTTAACTCGTAATCCTCGACTTCGGCTTTTACGCGGCCGCGTGATACGACTTGAAGTCATGATGCTGGCTCCGAGGCCATCTCAGCTCCTCACATGAGCCAAGCCGCATAGGTAGACTTGAAGCGATGTAAAGTGTGCACTTGGAAGAACCTTCGAAGCAGAAGCAATAATGTTTATGTTCTTTGGGCGCCGAGCCCGCATTTGGCAATGTTGCGTCTGTACTCGACCGTAGTGCATCTGTGTCAGTTATGATGTGCCATAGATTGCCTCCCTCGTCATCACTATCGCAAAGCCCGGTACCGCAAGGCTAGGTATTTATTTTGAATAATATCAATGGCTTCTACCAAGCCGTCGCACCGGCCTGAATGGACTACATCTATTGAAGATATGCGAACATACCACCATCAGCAAGCAAGCCAGCACCATTCACAAACCCGCTCATTTGCTCGCAGGCCAAGAAAACAGCTGGTCCAGCCATGTCTTGCGGTTTTCCAGCCCTGCCCAGAGGTATTTTAGCTTCAAGAGCCTTTCTCCTTGCTTGGTCTCCAATCTCCTCTTCACTTAACTGCGTATGGATCGTTCCAGGCATTATTGCATTGACGCGAATGTTATGCGCGCCCATCGAGATGGCCATACTCTGGACCATGGATAGAATTCCTGCCTTGGTCGGAGTGTAATGCACTTGCATCCGTCCACCTTGTAGAGCACTGATTGAGGAGACGGCGATGATGGAGCCTCCAAGGCGCTGGCTTACCATCTGCCGAGCAGCAGCTTGACAGCCATAGAAACAGCCATTCAAATTGACCTTGACCGTCTTTTCGAATAGCTGCTCGTCAATCCTGTCCGCTATCAGTCTGATCGTTCTTTAATGATGGGAACATTTTCGCACTCCAGGAAGTCCGCTGGCTGGAATATGCCGGCATTGGCGACGAAGATATCGAGTTGGCCGAACTGGTCGACAGCCGCCTGCACTAAGGACTTGGTGGTCTCCGGTATAGTCACATCGCCTGCAAGGTCGAACAATTCTCCAGCTAGGTACAGGTCTCCTCGGTCGGCACTCTCCTGTCTGATGCTGGCCGCCTCTTCCAAGAGGCTTATCCGATGCGTCTCATCGCGCGGCAGGCCAAGATGGTTTGCAGCGACATTGCATCCTTGCCGTATGAACTCCAAGGCGATCGCGCGACCGATACCTGTTGTCGCGCCAGTAATGGCTGCTGTTTTGCCTCGGAGAAGGGGACTTGGTATGGAACTCATGCCTAGAAAATCCTGGAATCAGTGCTGATAAAGACGGAACTATCCTAGACGAAGGTTTTGGTCAAGCACTCAAGTCAATCTCCATGCCATACACGCCATACAAGTCAAAGCGGCATGGCAGGGACCTGCCTCATTGTCCCCGCGCTTCTTGCAAGAGTTGTTGTGCACGCATCCCCGCTTCTTGAGGAGCCGACACTTGGGATTCGGATCAATGACCCTACCACTTTTTTGGTGCCGCGTGCACGAGCCGAGGACCGTGCCAACATTTTGTGCCTCGAGACGAGGCACCCCAAACAACATTTCCCGTGCCGAGACGCACCTCAATGCAAGACCAGCTTGAAAGATTACAGGCACAGACATGCGAAGCGCGACAATGTGATTTGATTGGCGCATAACTGTTGCTTTTCATCCAGGTCACCCAATGAGGCGTTGCAAGGCTTCAACAACATTATACTCAGGCACAGAGGGTCGCCTAGCGGACTGTAAGTGTAGCGCCCAAGACAATTCCAGTGTGCTCCATCACAAAGAGATTGTTTGGTAGGGCCTCGCTATCCATGCCGTTGTGGTCTCGTTCGGAAGGAGTGCCCAGCGAGACAGAGCCTTGCACGAAGGGAAGGCTGTTGCTAACCGTGCATAAGGAAGGATCTACCCTGTCAGCCTTGGTGGTCCTCGTTTCTGTCGACCACTCTGGTGTCTCTCCTTGCTAGTACTTGTTTGAATCGCTGCTTACACAATAAAGCCTCGACAATCAACCCGACAGTCCTGGAACAATCTGCTAGTATGCCATTAGCAAAGCCTGCCACCGTTTCGTCCCCTGTGCTCGAGCAATTCTCGCTCAGGGGTAAGACTGTTCTTGTCACAGGCGGCGCAGGAGGGATAGGTCAGGAAATCGTGCGTGGCATGGCAGAGGCCGGTGCAGACGTGGCCTTGACCTATCTCACCAATGCGCACGCTCCTGAACTAGCTGAGAAAATAGCTCAAGAGACTGGTCGAAAGGTGCAGGCTTTCAAAGCCGACGTCCGAGATCGCAGTGATGTTGCTGGCGCCATCGACCGGGTTGCCAAAGATTTCGGGCGGCTCGACGTTGTTGTCGCGAATGCCGGTGTCTGTGCACAGGTCTCCAGTCTTGATTATACCGAAGAATCGTGGCAGTGGAACAACTCTGTCAACTATGATGGCGTTATGTGGACAGCCCAAGCAGCGGGCAAGATTTTCAAGGGGCAAGGTTATGGCAATTTAATCATCACAGCCAGTGTCAGCTCGGTCTTGGTCAACACTCCTCAGCATCAAGCCGTGTACAACGCGAGTAAGGCTGCCGCTGCGCACTTGGGGAAGAGTTTGGCCGTGGAGTGGGTGGATTTTGCAAGGGTCAACTCTGTCAGCCCTGGATATATCGGAACCAATAGTAGGTGCTCCGTCCTTGTTCTGGTGTTGCAAAACAGTGACAGTCGATAGTGCTTTGGTCTCAGCCGGAAACGGTCAGGAACCAGTGGATCTCACAGATACCAGCTCGGCGCGTTGCTGATCCTGCCGAGCTGAAAGGCGTTTGTCCACCCAATTCCTTTGACCTAGACCTAGCTGATGAGACACAGTTGTACGTCTTTCTGGCCAGCGATGCCAGCACGTACGTGACTGGAGCTAATGTCATCATCGACGGTGGCTTTTCTATACCATGAGACTGAGACATATGCGTCCTTTGAGCACTGTAACCCCTCCGAAAGCAAACATCCCGTGGACCGGTTGCTGGCAAGGGTCATCTGCATTGAGCAATGGCGCGGATTGCCGGTTTAAGGCATTGTAAAGGCAATTGGAACGATTTTGGCTCGAGAGCGCCTGATAAGGGCAGATGTCATCATCAAGGACAGTCAACAGTCATGGAATCTCCAGCATTGTCTTTGATACTTCCACAGTTCGAAGTGCATCTGAATCTTGGCGTGAGAACATAATGTACTGTTGTTCCGAGTTCAATTCCTTCAATCAGGCTTCCTATATACTCCTCTGAGTATTACGCCTGCGCATTGACTTGGTCAAAATTGCAATATGAAGACTACGAAAGAGAGTTGCACAACGAGGCGCGAACAACATTGAACGCGCTCGGCGAACCTGCCCTTTGCAGATTACGTGTTTTGTGATGACGTAGTTTTACGCGTGTGAGTCAAGAGCTCTTGCCAATGTTGATTTTTACCAGCACTCATGAACAACTACTTCATACATGTCTATGCTCGCCATCAGGATGAACAACGGGCGTTCTCGTTGCTCCTACCGGTCCTCAATCGAACACGCGGAACCAGGCATATGACCGACAAATCCGGCGAGTAAGGACCGGAGTCGAGAGAAGAGAGATCTCTCGAGGACCTTCCAACGGCGGCTACAAGATGCGTATCGCCTTCAATGACATATTCACTGTGTCCTTGCCCTCCGAGAAGCTGAGCGATACAGATTACGAGCTGCTGATTGAGTTCTCACCCGTACAAGTGGCCCTCCTACGTGTCGTTTGCTCCTTTGTGCCGACGCTTGTTATTTGCACGGATTGACACCCAAGTATGGAGGCATGATTGCCCTCTTCCAACCACCAAGTGTTCAATTGCTCTGATTTTCTGCTCTTTGTCCATTATGCTAGATTCTGCAATGCCCCAATCAGCGCTTGCAAACATCTTATCCGCGAATCTTGAACTACCTGAAGCAAACTATACGCCATTCTCCTCTTCCACACTGTGGCATTGATGGAGTTGATCCAGCTGAAGTTCTGCCATATTGCCCTGTCAGAGGTCTAAAGAGATGCCACCCAGCAATGAACGAAGCTTGTTCGCAACTGTTTGTGTGGTCATGCTGCAAGCAAACAAGCGTTGGTGGATGTATTCAGCCTTGTCTCAGTACTTGCTGCATACAAACGGTAGAATCAAGGTTGGCAAACAGTCTTTGTATGGACCTGCAAGTATTTCTATCATTGCGTCTCTGGAATTATGCATTTCTTCCTGCACATGTTCCTTCGTCTCCTGCACTGCACACAAGCAGCAGTACACGTGGCAGGAGCCGTCACCTTTCCTGCAGAAGCCTTCATCACGAAACACCACTACTCAAGACAATTTCGCTCCATAGATCCGGCCTGGAACGAATATGGCCTCTCACGATAGAGGTACTGGCCCAGCCAGGGTCGTCGAATATCGTGGTGGCAAATTCTTTCCACGTGACGGTTCTTCCTCGGACAGCCCAGGTCAACAAACCCCATCGGCAACTCTGGAAGCGTCAACGAAAAAGCTCAGCCTAAGTTCTGTGCACAACCTCCGAGCAAACCATTTCGAGATTAGGATCGGCAACTACAAGAAACTGTACCGATATGACTTGACTTTCAAGGAGCAGTCTGATACCACTAAACCGAAGCCAGATAGCGGGAAAACCAAAGTCACATCGGCAGCTAAGAACAACAACGATGATCCTGACTCGCAAGGGCCACCCAGCGATAATATTCACCGCAACAAGAAAAAGAGGATCATTGCACTCTTGATCGGAGAGCTCAAGACCGACAAAGAATTGGCCAAGATTCCTATGGCAACGGATTACGCACAACACATCATCACCGCCATGCCAATACAGGAAGACAGGGTCAGGGATGTGGCCATAGATTATTATCATGAATACCGACCTGGACCACCAGTCCCTCCAGAAGTCATCACCGTGACCATCAAGCTGGAGAAAGAATTTTCGCTCACTGACCTTGATGCTCATTTGAGCGGAAATCCAATTCCGAACAGCCCGACCTTTTTCGCATACGACGACAAAATTGAAACCGTCACTGCCATGAATATCATTTTTAGCTATCGCCCATACCAGCGATGTTTTCCAAGATTCAGCTCCCAGAACCCTCCTCAACCGATCGAGCGCTCCCTCACAACCGTGGCTGGAAGGATATTTTATGGCGTCAGCAACACGAATGGTCCGACTGCCACAGGCGATTTCATCAAGCAGGGTCTCTTTGACAGCATTCCAGGATTTACCAGAAGTGTTCGGACTGTATTTTCTTCGCAAACCAATATCAACCTCAACATCAACACGAAGACTTCACTTTTCTATCGGGCAGGCAATGTTCAGCAACTGATCAACTTGTGGAAAGCAAAACAAGTGGGAGCTCAATGGCAGCAGCATAAACAAGAAGCCCTCCTCAAACTACTCAAGGGCGTTGTCGTCAGGACTGAGCACTTCAGGGGTAACAGACAATATGACAACTTCCTTGCGACGATTACCGATATTCCATCTGTCAACGGACACCAGGAGCCCACAGTATCAAGGGTCGATTTCCGTATGCCCCGGGAACAATACAACGGTCGTGTCTCAGCCTACTTCGACGCCAGACACCATACACAATATCAGGCAAATCCAGCAGTTTTTGTTGTTACCCTTGGTGGATCTACGACCTTTCCTGCAGATCTCCTGACCATCATCCCCGGCCAAGTCCTACGAAATATCAAAGAGTTGCCGAAGGGAGGCGTTCGAGATCCGAAGGTCAATAAGACCGAGATTTTGACTCGCGGACGACCACTATTTCATGGACCAGCAGCTCAAGGCGGTGCTCCTGAGTTCGATTTTGGTCTTGGGGCTGAGATGCTATCTGTGCCTGTGTGCCTACTTGAGACCCCGAAGGTGCGGTATCGACCAAGAAACCATGGTAGCGCGACTCGACCCTTGGGCAGCACAGCCGAGAAGGGAGTTGTAGAGGTAGAAAAAGCCAAATATGGTTCATGGGATCTCCGCAACATGTCGTTTTTCAAAGCAGCCCGCCCATTCAACTGGACTATTATCGAATTCACATTACCGGGTCAAGACCAGCCTCAATGCAGCATGACTGAGTTCAACGGTTTCAAAAATAGGCTTCAGGCTGAGATGCGCCGGCTGGGAATGTCACCACAATTCGCGCAGCTGAAAGTACACAAGCGGCAATTGCCATCTGCAAACATGCCAAAACATCATGACGTTGAAGGACCTCAGGGATTAAAGTCTCAGTATGGTATCGTTCAATCGTCGCTACAGAGCGTGCCGATAACGGTGAATCTTGTTGTCGTCCTTCTCCCTCTGAAAGACATGGAACTGTACAGTGCCGTCAAGAGGATTGGTGATCAAAACTTGGGTCTGCCCACAGTTTGCCATGTGCTCGAAACTACTGACGATGGTCTGAGGCCAAATCCCTCTCCCGGATTCCCCGCCAATTTGAGTATGAAAATCAACCTCAAGGCAGACGCAACTTCTGTCAATCAAGCTCTCGTGCACAAGCCTGGCATATTGGAAGCAGGCACAATGATCCTCGGTATCGACGTGACACATGCAGGTGCAATGGCTCTGAGCGAAACCCCAAGTATTGCAGCAGTCGTGGGTAGCGTCGATGCTGAATTCGCTCAGTGGCCTGCAAGTCTACAAGAGAATCAGCTCCTGACAGTCAAGGGCAAGAAGAAGGCAAATGAGGAAGTGGAAGGACTCAAGATGATGGTCGTTGAGAGACTGAAGCGCTATCGAACAGTCAACGGCAAGCTTCCCCTGCGCCTCGTCGTCTACCGTGACGGTTTGTCGGAAGGCCAGTTCGAGATGTGCAGAACCCGCGAACTGCCACGTATCGAAGCGGCCGTGGACGAGGTGTTCGGGCAAGAAGGTGAACAAAGTGGTAAGCGCATCCCGATTGTCCTGATATGTGCGGTGAAGCGACATCATACCCGACTTTTTGCAGAAACTGCAAAAGAGCAAAAGACGGATGGTATCATTGGAAGAGGACCTGAGAATAAGGGCAGGTACAACTTCAATCCTATGCCTGGAACCATGGTCAAAGATGTGATCACATACGGCGAAGGACAGGATTTCTTCCTCATCAGCCAAAAGGCTCTGATTGGAACCGCACACCCTACACATTATGTTATCCTGCACAATACCACGGATTTCTCGAGAGACGAAATTGCTCAAGCTGTAAGTTGGCATCCTCCCCATTATCTCCCTGCAATGTTTCTGAGACTAACTCTTGGGGGGAATGCCAGACTCATGATCTCTGCTTCCTGTTCGGTCGGTCCTCTGGAACTGTCTCAGTCTGTCCTGCAGCCTATTACGCGGATCTTGCGGCCGATCGCGCCAGATGCTATGTTCGAAAGTTCTACGTCCCAGCAGCCAACGGTACTTGGGACCCAGCAAACAACAGGAATCATGAGTTGTCCCTGACCATCCATCCTAATTTGAGGGAGAAGATGTTCTACATCTGAGTATCAACCGGCCGACCAAATCAACAGGCGACCTTTCAGTGTTTCAATGTTCGACAGCAGGGTTCAACAATCACAATTCACAGGGTTCTTATGTTTTTCATGGTTTCATCAACACCACATTTCGGGATATTTCTTATGTCATGGGTCATCATCTTTCGGGCAATGTTGGAGTTTCAGGAGTTTGGGTTCATTTCATCGATTTCTTGTGGTCTACTGAGGTGGAAGGACAAGGCATGTAAGCCGGCAAGGGTTACCAGATTGTATCGGGAAGATTACTCATCAGCCACCTCATTGTATTGTCAGTTTCCTCATTCTACTTTTCTACCACTTCCTCCGACCTGTATGTACGAGTCTCCTCAAAATGGATGCCAACAAGACCATAACCCAGCCTGGTCTGGCCATTCCGATCCGATCAGACCTGCTCTACTCGGCCCTTACTCCCCCTCCTCATCCAACTCAGGATAATGTCGATAGATCCCCTCACTATACTCCGGTCGTCTATCACTCTCCAGATACGCCTTGACCTTCTCCAACCCTTTGACTCTTTCATGCAAACCAAAAACCTTCTCATACTTACCACTCTCCCTCATCTTCCCAATCCGTCTGGGGAACGCAAAACCCAGTCCATCCACCACTTGAAACAGGACCAAATCCGCATAACTTAACTTCCCCCCATAAAGGTACTCCCCACCCTTGGACGCCGGCCCTGCGAGCACCCGCTCAAAGTACCCCAGAAACTTCGGCAACCTCACCTCCCGATAATCCTTGGCCTTTCTAGCCGCCTCAGGTTTCTGGTCCTCATAGTACAAGCTAACCGCGACAGGATGGTGCACGTCATGCGCCTCATTGCTCAAACCATCCAGCGCCGTCAAGGTAAGTGCATTGATGTGATACGCTCCGACAGGATCATCATTGACGTCAGGCACAAGACCGAGTTTCGGGCCGAGATACAACAAAATATTAGGTGTTTGGCTGATGAGCACGTCGTCGCCGTGTTTGAGCATCGGAGGGGCGAGGGCCGGTGGATTATGGTCATCGCCGGTGTTTTTGGCGTCGATTTGGGTTAGGACGCAATTGGCGCCGGCGTCGGTTTTGTTGGAGACGTCGGTGTAGGGTGTGCCGCTGGCTTCGAAGGCCAGGCGGATGTGTTCGCCCCGACCTGGGAGGCCGGGCCAGTAGATGAGTTGGAAGGGCTTGTCGGCGTCGTTGGGCTTTTGACGTTTGCTGGCGCGGGTGGACATTTTGAAGTTGAGGTGAGGTTGGAACTGACGCGAGAGCTTGTGTGGACGTGATGCTGGCAGGCGGAGGGTTGGGAAGACGAAGGGTGACCTTGATGGGAGAGTTACACGATGGACAAGTGTTATGGGTGCTTTCATCGACGTCGAGAAGGATGAACAGCTTGAGGACAACGGAAGATGAGAGCTCTTGAAACGTCATTCGACTACCTCACAGCTGACAAAATGAAAGCGTATACGAGGAAGAACGTAGGACCGAGCCGGTAAGCGGAAAGGCTTCCGCAGAATGGCCCCGGCCGGGCAAACCCGAGGCAGGTTGCCTTGGGGGAGGGAGTTTCCTGTTAGACCTTTCTCTCGGCCACTGCCGATTCGTTCATTACCCAAAGTAGGTACACAATGATACAAAGTACATCCATGTCGGTCTGATGTACTCCACACGTCATCAAGACTTCCAAGTCTGTGCGTGTCAGCAAGACCGCAAGTCGCCATGTACTTCTTGTACCGACGAAGCAGGCTAAGCCAACATCAACTGACTGTTCACACAACAGATAGCCGGCGAAGTCGTCGCAAGTCTGCCAGCACCCGTTATTCGCACAGCCTTATGTCGACTGAGTATATATATTCTTCCCTGCGAGCATTATGACATCCGTCCAAGACTCCCTCATTTTCGGCAATATTCTCTCCACCCGGGAATCCGCCGCCGTATGGTCCGACAAGACCAGAACACAATGCTACTTAGCCTTTGAAGGTGCGCTTGCCAAAGCCCAAGCCCGTCTAGGCATCATCCCCCAACACGCCGCCGACCAGATCATAAAGTTCTGCCTGGACATCCGGAACGTCGACTTCGACGACCTCCGCAAACAAACCGAACTCATCGGCTACCCCGTCTTGGGGCTTGTCAAGCAACTCGTCAAGCACGTCAATGCCATCGAGCCCGGGTTAGGTGAGTATGCGCACTGGGGCGCCACTACACAAGACGTCACCGACACCGCGACCGTGATTCAACTATGGGACACCCTCAGCCTGTTCGAAAAAACACTTGAGTCAATCATTGCGTCTTTGCGTGGTCTGGCCGAAAAGCACAAGGCCACGCCCATGGCCGCGCGGTCGAATCTGCAGCACGCGGTGCCCATGTCATTCGGTTTCAAGTTGGCAAGACTGTTAGCGACGTTTCTACGCCACCGCGATCGACTGAAAGACGTCGAAACTCGTCTGACAGTCCTTGAATTCTCCGGCGCAGCAGGAACACTCGCATCGCTTCCCCCAACAGAAGATCACCCCTTGCTCGGACTGGAATGTCAAAGAGAACTGGCCAAAGACCTCAACCTCAAAGTGCCAGAGATCGCATGGCACACGGAGCGTGACCGCATCGCCGAATTCGGGTCGCTGTGCGCCATGCTGAGCAGCACATGTGCGAAATTCGCGCTCGACGTCAAACTAATGACGCAGACTGAGATAGGCGAGGTGTCGGAACCGTACGTCCCGCACCGTGGATCGAGCAGCACGATGCCACAAAAGCGCAATCCCATCTCATGCGCGTACATCACCGCCATGACGTCGACCGTCCGCCATCTCAGCACATCACTTTTCGAAGCCATGCTCGAAGACCACGAGCGCAGCACAGGACCATGGGAAATCGAGTGGATTGTGCTGCCGCAGATCTCGACCCTGACGCACGCCACGTTGAAGCACACTGCCGATTTGCTAGCTGGGCTTGAAGTACATGAGGACGCGATGCAGAGGAATCTCGATATTTCGAACGGCCAGATCGTGTCTGAGGCGGTTATGATGGGTCTGGGCCCAACACTGGGCCGGCAGCATGCGCACGATGTCGTGTATGAACTGTGTCGGAGGTCGTCGACCGAAAATAAACAGTTGCTGGATCTGCTGTGCGAGAACGAGGAGATCGCTAAGAAGATGAGCAGAGAGGAGTTGGCGAAGTTATGTGACCCCCGCAATTACCTTGGCTACAGTGAACTTATGGTCCAACGGGTTTTGAAGTTGGCGGATGAGCCGAGACCGGAGAGGAGAGCAAGCTTGGTATGAGACTACCCAGTTGCCAATCGATGCGGCACCAAGGCTCGAGCCAGTCAGCGGCCGGTTTTGGCTCGCTTGATGGATGACGAAAAGCAAATGGCAATCCTCGTCGCGACCAAAACCAGGGAGTGAACTGAACAGGAAAGAGTGTCAAAGACGATTTCTCAAAATGCAAAAAAGGGGTCATCTCATTCGTCTAGGTCGTCAATATATATACAGAGAAGGAAAACAGCATACGTCATACAACATGGGGATCTGGTGCACCTGCGTCAAGGAGGAGGGCCATGGGAGTTGCCATGGGAAAGGAAAACTGGCCATGTCACGGCTTACGCATGAGCTTCAAACGTTCTGTTGGCCAAGGGTGCGCCACGCAAGGAAAATCTGGTCCGGTGTCACAAGGGACAACGATCCTCAAACCTCCAAGAGATGCTTGTAGTGGCCAACCGCTACGAATGACCAAGAAGATCAGTGATGCCGTCGACCACAGTATCAGCCGGATCGATGCTGAGGAAGTGGCCGACAATCTTGGAGAAGGTGTCGTGCAAGTCCTCCGCGTCACTTCCTTGGGGGCTGAGCCAGCCAGATCCTGCCACAGCGCGCCCGTGGTTTTGGTTGTCGTGATATGTCGACACATCCCGGCCGTGGTTGTTGTTGGTAGAGGGAGATGATATTCCACGCCCATTGTTCTGATCGATATGGTATATGTACAGCGGTCGTGCTGAGACAAGTTGAAGGTTGAGCACTGGTGCAAGAAGCAGTGAGATGCAAATGGCTGGTTTCATAGCTGCGGATGGTTGCCGGTGGGCCGGGGAGAATTGAAGATAACTCGTAGTGGTCGTAAGGGTCGTTGATGAAGTTCAGGACAGTTGGTTTGCGGTAGATGTCAATTCGGATAAAAGTTCGAAGCTTGAGTTATGTGATTGATAGTCTGAGGATGACTGCAACAAGAGTAGCGAATGTGATAAGAAACTTGGATGAGTGAGTGTGTGGTGTTAATGAACGAATGTTGATGGCGTTGAACGAGTGTCTTCTTTGCTCGCAAGAGAAAAAACAAAGCAGATGACGGATGGACTGGAAACATATATCATACCTTTTGGCTGTATGTAAGGTTTGGGTAGATTGTTTCTCCATGCGTGAAGTTGCATTGAAAGGCGAGACTAGACTTGCCCTTGCTGCCAGTTCGTATCAGTTGCAGTAGTAAAGTAAGGTAGCTCGATACCTAAGTGACAGCTGTAGCTCGGCACTGAGATGACTGCAAGGACTAGAGGGATCGAGTCTTTCAAAAGGGATAAATGTCTCATCAAAGCTTGAAGAAGCTTTTGGCGCGCTCATTGTCGACTCTCAGACAAAACGAAGGAAAGAGGGGGCGCCTTTTTGTCCGGTCAGGCATCATTTGCCGAACAAGATGGAGACAACAAGGTAGCTTCGGATCGTACGGTCAAGATCGGGTTGGAAATCACTCGCATACAAGATCAGAGACGATGAGTGGAATAAGATTGGAGGAGTGGTGGTGTTTGAGGAGTATGGGAAGAAAGAAACAGGGACGGTTGATGAGAAGGTGTGACGGAGTGAGGTGTTTCACCCATGAAGCCACCGTTACTTCAATCTTTAGGCTTTACATCTCGAAACCATCGCTCATCCTGAATTCTACTAAGTTATGTATAGACACTCAGTCATACTCATAAACTACTCAATGCATGAGTCGAGTCAGGTGAATAATCTTAGCAGTAACACACTATGGTATATGCTTTCGTCCGGCAGTCACCACCATAGCCTCCTGTGCTCTCTCCCTAGGCCGTCTCAACATCGGCATCTCGAAACGCTCCAAGGAAATACGCCTGACAAACAATTCGCTTGTCGCTTGCTTGCTTCTTTATCATAAAACTTTCATTCGAGGAGAACTCCCATCCCAAGTCATGCAAGTCATACTCCAATGTCAAACAATCCTGAACCCCTTGCACGCCTCCAAGGTCTCGAACGATCGCTTCATCTTCCTCCAGCACCCATTCGTGCAATACCTTCAATGATTCCACCACTCCTACCACCATACCCGCCCACCTTGCTTGACGGTGCTTTCAAGGCAGATCCAGGAGCCGGAATCCCCGAGTACTTCCCAGCTGTCGGCTTCTGCAGCATGCTCATAGGCCGCGATCGAGAAGGCACTCCAGGCACGCTGGTTCTGAATTTGTTCGGACTGGCAACTGCAGCCGCCGAACTGGGTCTGCCATTACCGTCTTCGCTCCTTGGTGGACTCACAGGTTGACGCTGGGCCTCGAGAGCGCGCTGCTCCTCATGCTGGGCACTCATGGTCAAGAACAGATCCACTTGTGCGACCAGGTCTCCCTTTTCGACCCTTTCTTGCTCAATGTCCTTGCGCAGGAAGTCCGTCTCAGCAGTCAGCGAGTCGACCTGACTGCGCAATCCCGCAGCCTCTGCTTCTAGCATCTTCTTTTCCGCAGTTGTTTCCTCGTTCCAACGTCTTAGCTCCTCAATTTGTCCTTCCATCCTGGACATGGCCTCACTTTGACCAGGTACGACTCCACTCATTGTGGCTTCTTTCTCAGTCTGTAATCGCACCACTTCATCTTGCGAAGCTTTGAGGTCAGCACGCAGTTGCTCGACTTGCTTGATCCATCGCTTTTCATAGCTGACTTTCAGATCCGACACTTTTCGCTCATGCTTGCTTTTATACAAGGCATGCAACTCGCGTGCCACCTTTTCTGTCGCATCTTTAACAGCAAAATCGATATCCGCGCTCACGCCTGGCGTGCCTGGAGCGTTCTTGTCTGGGCTAGGTGTCGACTTTACCCGGTCAGAACGAAGGGTGTCAAGAGACGCCTGTAGCTCAAGTACACGGACTTCAAGCTCCTCCGTCCTCCGGTCTGCCTCTTCTGTTTGTCGTCGGATCTTTTCCTTTTCTCTCTCCTCAAGAAAAACATTCTGTTTGACCTCGCGTAGGACTTCTTCCATTTCTCGGCTACGTCTTTCGAGGTCTTCCTTTGCATGTTCCAGCTCTTCACGGGATCCACGCTCGTTTCGCAGTTCCTCACTAGTCTTGCCCACCCGTACCTCTGCATCTGTGATGGCGCGCTTCAGCGCCATAACCTCGGCCTCCTTGCCAGAGAGTGTGGCTTCCAGACCTGATATACGTGACTGTAGCTCCGAGCGTAATGATTCGAGCTCTCGGGGTGTGATTGTTGGTATAGACCTGGGAGTTGCCATTGGCCCCAGGTCAATATCCAGGAGATCCATTCCCAGTCCAGATGATGCGCCATACATGCTATGTCGCTGACCAGCAGGAGTGGCAGGGATAGTGTCCAGCGGATTCTCATGTTCCTTTTGCGGTGATCGCATACCAGCTCTTTCACGATCAACCGAGGCTTGCGAGCGATGAGAAGTGGGATTTATTCTGATCGGGAAAGCTCCTCGACCAGAGGGACTGCGTCGCATGCTACGCGGCGCTGACCCGGGTGGAGGGATGATGATATTGGTCTGTCCGGTAAAGTTCATTAGGTCGGTGGTCGCGTCACTAGATGTTCGTGGTTTTCGAGGAGTGCCATCATCGTCTTCGGTTGGAGAGGTACTGCGTCTGGATGTCGATAAGAGTCGCAGTGGCCGTTGGACTGGTCCAGGTGTACTCGTTATAACTGAGGTGCGCAACTGTTTAGATGGAGACCATGCTTCTCGACTGTCTTTAGTAGGCGAGGTGCGCAGGTTGGCGAAACGACTTGTGTCCGTGGGGATAGCCGAGATTGTGCTAAGATCACCCAACGTTTCATCGTGTATTGTTTTGTCGTCCAGACTGAGGGTCAAAGTCAACTCGTCCAACTCGTCCTTCGGTGTACTGATGTCTTGCGGAGAAGCAACAACTGCATCGCTTCCTGGTCGGTCGTCGCGTACCTCCTCTTGCATGGTATTAATAGCTCTTGTCAGGCCTTCGTTGAATCGAACCGTTGGCTCAGCAGGCGAACCAGGAGGTGAACTGTTTTCTCGTGACTCGTCTTGTAATCTGTATTTTATGGGCGAGAACGCTTTTCTGGGACTGGATGGTTGACTGGCTTGCGCGGGAAGGGAGAAGGGTTGGTCCATGGCTACTAAGGACGCGTTGACCGTGTCTGCGGAAGATTGCACAAGAGTAGTTGACATTGTAGAAAGTGATGTGCTGGTGTCGAGTTTCTGGGAGAAATCAAGTTTGATAGGCGACGATCTGGAGTTCTGCTTGGCAGGCGACAGGGTAGATAGAGGTTCGGGCATCGTGGCGGTGAGCAGCAGTAGCGGCTGCTGCTAGGATTGGGGCAGTGGTTGTGGTAAGAGGGCCATCTGAAAATAAAAGTGTCTGCGGTTTGCTATATGAGAACTCTGGCGCAGTCGCCGTGTTGACCATATGATGGATTAATGCTGTCAAAACTGTCAATCAACCAACGGTGGTATCAGGGCAGGTTGCGGAGGGCGACGGTGGGACTGGCAGGGCAGTTTGCAGGGTCTCTCTCCAGCTTGGTGTGTTGTTCTTCCCCTTTTTCTTCCCCCTGGTCAATGCGTCGCCCAAGTAAACAAATTAGTATTCGACCTTTCCTCAAACAGCCTTAGTGAACTGACTTAAAAGGGCTTAGCTTCTGGTGCACACTTTGGTACCTAAAGTCAATTCCATTCCGACCTTTGTATCATGCAGGTACAATATTTCGCCTTTATCTATGTCTGTACCCTCCTGCATCATACATGCATTGGTTTATTCCTCGGTTGTACAAAACTACAGCAAAAGAAGTCGATGGATCCTACGTCGACCGAAACCAACAACCAGGCAAGACAAAGGTAGAACGCACCATTACCTGTGGGTTGGTATCTGACGCTCCCTCGCCCCCCGTCGTTACATATCCCCTGATGAGCCTCGCCAGACTGCTGCATTGATCCTCATATCTGTGATCAACAGTCGTATGTTACAAGCGCTGGCGTTTTGCTCTATCTTCTCCTGTCTTTTCTTCCACAAAAGGCGTGCCAGACCATTGGCTGCTATGCGAGCCCCTTCTTGATGGGGACCTCTCCAAACGCCATCATTGACCACCGTCAAGTCCAAGTTGCCACGGTTTCTATCATCGTATGCTGCTTGACCTCCTCCGGAATTGCACCATGCCAGGATCCGAGCGACCCATTGCGGTCCTTTCCAGATGACATGCTCAGTGAGAAGAGCTTGTTCCATGTTGAACGAGGCCCCGCTGAGACTGCCGAAGCTGAGAACACTGTAATCCTTAGGTCTGAAAAGGAAAACCGTGCTCCACAGCTTCGTGCTGCAGAGGTTGATGGCGGCAATCACAGACTCGAGCTCTTCCAAGGACAGTTCATTGTCGAGAAAATGCAAGAACGTCTCTGGCAGTAATCTCGAAAGAGAATGTTCGCCATCCACTGTTGGTGCAAGTACATCTCCATTCCAAGGTGTCACCGTCGACGAGGTATTGAGCATGTGGCTGATGACTGCAAACAGCAAGAAAGCATTCCCACTGGCAAGGTGCGCAGGAGCCGTCCGCGCGCCAGGTGGCCCTACCATGACATCGAGGTCCGCTGCAATGAATCTCATATCGTGAAGGAAGCGACCGAGACCCAGGACATTCAGGATGCTCTGTCTAGAGGTGTCTGAAGAAGCTTGACTATCTTTTTGGTGACGGATAAACATCTCCAGAACCCGTGGACTGATGCGGTGACAAGAGCATAGATCCTTGATGAACCAGTGTACTTGCAGCGAGATGGCTCCTGCTAGTCGAGAATTGCACAGTCGCAAGCATGCGAGATCGCCATTGATGTTGACATAACGCAGTACCAGCACCAGGATCTCGGCTGGAAGTTCTAACAAGGCACTCATGTTGGAAAAGGAGGCTATGCTGGGATACAGTGACAGGCGTCTTTTCAGCAGACAAGATTCCGTTACTCTCTCCTATGTTTTCCCACAGGGTTGATATTCATGCTGATTAGTCTTGATGGGCAGATGATTACTAACTATTGTCTGGCCCTGTCTTTATCTACCTCCTACGGTAGCTGCTGTCTGCGATCATGATTGTCAACGGCTTTACCATCCAATCAGGATTATCTATGATGCATCTCGACATTGAACTTGAAAAGTTTCATCTGGCTTGCTTTAAGGTCCTCAGTTGTGGCCGTCAACAGCCTGGAGGTACATTCCAGAGGTAAAACTCTCATCAACGTATGACATCATACTAACTCTTCGCCAACGTCTCTGAAAGGACATTTCCTTTTATATAGGCTTGCGTGCCATCCGGGCTTGGAACATGCGTGCGCCTTGTCGTCTTTGCAAGCAAGACTATACTTATAGTCGAGCCCAAAAATCTGAATGATAGCCAGTATCCAGAAGGAATCTCTTCCGCATCGACACCTCTAGCAACAGGCGCTTCATCATCGGTCGAAAGTGTCAGAGACTTCGAAAGGGCCTGTGTGTGCTCGACGGTAGTCGAAGACTCCTTCTCTCCCTCGATGACGCTGTTCGACATGATTGTGAGACAGCGGAATATATTTGGTACAAAGGACGAAGCTGAGATGGAGAGTGTTTTTTACATATCGAAAACCGGACAACCCTATATAGGCCATCGAGATTCCCGTCTTCAGTGGAGTCCAGGGGATAGAAAGTACTTGCTAGTATCTGGGGAAACACGCTACGAGTATTCCCAGGAGATGAATCATTCGGCTGGCACATAGTCGTTGACCATGTGGCAGAACTGTGGGGGAAGCTTTCCCCAAGGTTGAAACCTTGGATTTGTCATTGAACCTTTGGTTAAGGATATACATCTTGAGGCCGACGGATGTCATCCAACCCTTCACAGTGAGTCATGTCAGGGTATGCCATATCTACGAACCGATTTCGAGATTTGTGTGGACGAGGCACAAGCGAAGTGCTAAGCTCGGGGGAGGGGTACGTCGACTTGTTGGCGCTAATGATTCATCAGACTGGCCCAGGCACAGGGCATTGGGCTGGGCTAGTTGTAGCACCCGTGCCGTCAAGTCTAGCACATGCCGTGACTCGGTCGACTGCTTAATGTAGTGAATAGCTTAGCTGGACCAAGTGGTGTGAATGGTAGTCATTTCCGTCTTGTTGTCTGGACAAGGTTTTGGAGGAGCAAAAGCCAGTGAAGAGCTTCGGGGCCTAACGTGGGGAGCTCCCTAGCCTCCCTAGCCCAGCTTAGGGAACCCTTGTTAGGCCTCTTCGGCCCGGAAGATCCGAACTTCATCTTGGCGTAGCATTTAGCAATCTGTTTTTACAATTCCACCTCACCACTGTTAGTCACTAGCTCCTGACAACGATATCGCAGTTCTCTTACACCACATACCCCAGGTATGCAGCCTGAGTCTGCAGGACGCAAGTCGCGCCGTGGGCGATGTATGACTGTCGCATTTGTCTCCGGATTACCCAATTTGAGCAACGCATTCCTCAAAGATAGTCAAGGTGCATCCCTTGACTCATCACTCAATGCGGTTCTCTCTGCTCACCTCTTACCGTCATCGAGATTATGTGCTTGATTCTGAGCTAGGTCTCGTCGCCTTCGGTCGGAGGCAGGATAGAAGATGCTTCATGGTAATCAACTATTGAGCTTACTTACCCTTGGGTGGTTATAGGCCTGAGAGAGTATGGTCTGTAAATTTGTTGTCAATGCTTCCACACCGATGACCGTGAATGCACTGCAAATCGCATACGAGGGCTTCGCATTCCATCGTGGGATTGGCCTATGGGGCGCGTCCCATACAAGTGGGAAAACACACGCAACAAGAATGTGTCTTTCCAGCGTGCTACGGCGCGCGTTCTTCGGTCTTCATCGCTGACTTGTTATTTTCCCTGTCCTCGCTCATAACTTGAAGCTGCTCACCAAGACAGACTCACCCCGGCATTGCTGACAGTATTGCAGAGATGTGGCAACAAATCCTGACCACCCTTCTTCTGACGGCGACGCCTGCTGCTTCGAGTTATGCCTATGCCCGCGACCTTGCTGAGGTCATATATGGGCCGTCTGGCGTTTGTTCCATCTCTGGGACCATAACAGTTGAGAAGCAACCAGTTTACTACAGCGAATATATCAACAGCAATACCGTCATCGATCCTTTCCACGATGGACATCCCATCACCATCACAGACGCGCCTACCGTTATTGCGGTGCTATCGTATATCACCACAACAATCACGCCAACTTCAATTCCAATTGGTCAAATGTCAACACCAAATGCCCTGTCCTCGATGAACCCAATGACAACTTCTCCTGGGGTGTCGGCTTCGCCCTCGAGCCCATCTACGAGCATCGCCATGTCCATGGCTTCCCAGGGCGTGCCCACTTCGGCACAAACGAGCGCTGTTGCCCCTTCGAGCGCGCCGGTCAACTCCACCCCTACCACAGCCAATTTGGCCATAGGACAAGACTTCCCCTCTGGAACGATTACATCGCTACCTTCAGGGAGCAACATCATCCTGGCTTTGGCCAATCTCAATGCACAACGTCTGCGCATGCTCCGGCGCCAGGATTCGGACTCTGCAGCGGCGACTGCAGCCGTATCAGCGTCACCCATAGCGCTTGTTGACTTGACTCCTGTTGAGAGTTCAGCCATCAGTGCTTCTGCACTACCAACAGGGCAACACGCTGTCTCTGAGGATGATTGTGATCATGCGTCACCGCTCCATTTGAGCAGTGGGTCGCTCTTAACCAGTGGCTTCGCAGCCATCGGGAAAATACTGGGCGCTTCATCAGCACTCCTCGGGCCTTTGGGATTCAATGCTTCTGTCGATCAGGTCAATACTGGCTTCCTGTTTGTCGATGGTATCTTGCACTGGAATGCGCCCGATGTCGGTGAAGCCAGCTTCTACTCATGCGAGGGAGTAATCTGGGCTGGTTTTCCCTCGGTGCCATCGTATTTGGGAATTTGTGAACAGGTCGTGGTCGGTGGAATAGGAGCTCAAGCTTGCGCAGCTAGAGTAGAGGAGAACGGGGGAGTCGTTAACCCGAACCTGACAGCGCCAATCATAATCGACGAGGACAGTGCGACCTCTACGGTATATACCACGACATCATTGACAACAACAAGTTCACTTTACACGACTCTTACAATGACAAATTCCCCCGCAACAACATCCCCAACAACAAACTCCCCTGCCACAAGTCTTCCAACAACAAGCTCTCCGGGCACAACACTCTCAACAACAAGTGCCCTTTCTACAACGCCAACAACAGCAAGTCCCTCCTCTACAACGCCTTCAAATTCGATTTCGCCAAGCACCAGCTCGACTCCATCTAGCGGCATATCAACAACATCTTTACTCGGTACCCCCGTCACCACCTCAGGGCTCACAGGGACCTATACCACCCCAATGACCAGTGCACCTACGACGCAAGCTTCAACCACAACATTCACCACGACTTCGGCTGTCCCTTCGATAGACCCAAACTGCAATCAGGACAACTGCTTGCGAAATCTGGAAGACCCGAGGTACTACACTCAGGCTCTTACGTTCTGCCCCACATACACCATGACTTCGGCTGTTCCAATTCCATCGTGGCTAGGCGGTTGCTACAACTCTACGCAAGCCACCTCTGCATGCGGTTGCCTTTTACCTTTGCAAACTTCGAGCAGCAATGGAACTACTTCGATGACCAACTCTTCGACCTCGGCTATGACGACGCCAACTTCAGCATCATCGCCCACTGCCCCTTATTCAAACACCACGACATCGACATCTCCTATGAATACGGGTATCAACTCCAATGGCACCATCACCAGCAACACCACAATCACAACTAATGGCACAGCTCCCATCACATCTACAAATTCGACCAGTCCAGTCTGCAACCTCACTGCCAATGTCTGCCTGAATTCGACTTTCATTGTCTCGAACACCGTCCACACTCAAAACTGTTCCAGCAACGGCACCAGCTGTACTACCAGTCAATCGTTGGCCCTGGTACCCGGAATTGTGGCCCAATATCCGACAGTAAAATCGGTCCTCCTAACACATAAACGGATACTTGGACTGGGTGTCACGGCTTCCCAGCTCCAGTCCACCCTTGCGAACGGTACATTGATCACCGCTTGCGCCACACCTGACCAAGTCGTTATCGATGATGTTGCTTGCGCCAGTGGGTACGGTAATTCTTCGACGCCCACGACTTCCGGGAACAGCACTTCTCCCATGTCGAGTGGCACGGCTTCGAACGGCACGACGAACAGCACTATGAACAGCCCTGTGCTAAATCTCAAAGAACGCTTGCGGCGACGGGCGCAGTTGCAGCCACAACTGGGCGGGCCCGCCCACTAAAGATGAATTGCGATACTGTGACTGTCCTAGAATGGGACCTCACAAAGGAGGATCGTATGCGAGAGTTGCGTCGGATATGGACCGAAGTGAGGAGTCCTGCGTTGTTAGTAGGGAGTTTGGAATTCTGCATTAGTACCTTCGTTTGCTTTAGATTTCCGGTTCAGGTTCAAGGTGGTTGACAAGATGAATTTGTTTAGGAGTTAAGACCATAGGAGTTTAGACGATACGGTTTGTGGTAACACTTCATTGGGGATACGCTCTATATACTCTCACAGTTCATCCTTCTGTCCACCCTGCTCGCCAGTCGCAACCTGCTGCTCACAAACAGCCGCGGACCCAACCTCCATCCGATAAACACACTTCTCACTCTCACTAATCTTCCAAATCTCATCCTTCTCCGCACAAGCGAGAATGACCTTCGTCGATCTTGCAGGTCCGTTCCAACAATGCTGTCCACCCTCATACTTCATCACCACCCTCAACCCCGTGCCCAAACCCTTCCCGTCCGCGCCAACACTCTCGTCAACCCACTCTGTCTCGAAACCTGCAAAATTGCCCATTCCCGTATGACCACCACCCTTCTTGGATTTCTGCTTCGTCGACCCCATAAAGCACATTTCGTATTCGTACTCGCCCGAGTCCTTGGAAATACATGTGTCCTTCAGGGCACGGAAAATGCCATTATCCGGGCCGTAGTCTTTCTCGAGATCGTCACGATGACGCTTGAGGTCGTTCTCGGTGTTGAGTACATCACGCTCAGCGTCGCTTAGTGTCCGTTTTGCGTCTTGCACGGCCTTGCTTTCTGCTTGAGGCGCTCCGGTGGCGCTTTTGTCTGCCAAAATGCCATTTTCTACGAGCATCTGGCGAAGAGAAACGAGTTTCTCATCGAGCCACACTCTCAGATTATCGGGGAGATAGGCGCTGAGATTGTACAAGGCTGCGACATCGGACTCGGGTTCACCTTCGTCAGTCTCAAACTCGGCCCAGTTGATGCCGTTGGATTCGGAGTCTTCTTGTAGGATGGCGGTCACGTCGCGATCTTCGGCTTCGGTCCAGTCGTCGGTGGTTTCTCTCGCGGCGTAGTCTTCCCAGCCTCGCACAGCGCGTTTGACTCCTTCGTCGTTGAAGTTGGGATTGTGCTCTTCCTTTAGGGCTGTGAGGAGGTTTTCAAGTTCCGTGACCCGATTGACCATGGCGTCTCTTTGCGCTTTGGTCTTCTCCAGGTGTGTGCGCAGCTCGGTTACTCTCGACTTGGCCAGGCCGACCAGGACGCCGAGTTTACCAGCTCCTTTCCCTGCTGCATCGCCCCGAACGACTCTTAGTTTCTCTCTGCGTTCGACATCCTGGACTGTCTCGTCCGCCTCTTTGACTTTGACCTGCTGTGCCTTGAGGGTTGTCTCGAGAGTGTCGATACGTGCCTCGACTTCTCGTTTCAGCCGCTCTGCCTCGGTTGCTAGCGTCGCCTTTCGTTTCAGTGCCGCTCTCAAGGTCTTCTGTCGTGCTTCTTCGTGCTTCTTGTACTCCTTCCCGATCTCCTTGCATTTGTCCTCGCATTTCGTCCCACCGACGTGTGCCCACTCGTCTGAGCCATCGCAACACACATCATAATCACACTTGCCGTCATTGACACTCTCGAAGCGGATGTATGAGGGGATATGGTCCTTGTTCTTGCAGTAGAAACCTGGTAGTGCCAATGTGCTGTTTATCGAGGCGGCAACGGTGTCTGGTCCAGGGTGGTATTGCGGAGGTGATAGAGGGGATAGATATGAGCATGCTGCCGTGCCGGGTTCATCTGACCCATCGGGACAGTCGCAGAAGTCGTCATTGACTCGAGAATATGGTATCGTTATGGAGGGGTTCGAGATGCATGTGAACGTGTCTGCGGTGGACTTTTTGTAGAATTTGGCGACTACCGGTCATGTTAGCTCTGTTTGACTCCGAGATTTGAAGCACGAAAAAATCCAGTGGCGTGAAGAGTCGTTTCGGCAGAGGGTACCAGAGTAGATGGTTCTTACATTCAGGGCCGACACCGAGAGGTTGTGATGAGCCCGAGGACCTTGTTTCTGCAGCCCATACGGGATGTGTGACCAGGGTCGACACTAGGAGGAGCTCCGGCCTCAAAATCATACTGAGGATTTGCTATACCATCAGTCCATCTTCTCTTCTCAGAATGCTTCAAAGTGACGGACATGCAATGTTGTCCGCAATTGTCTCGCCAAACCTTCCCACTTCACCTCTCAGTTTCAGGGGTAAGCAAGACTACCGGGTAGGTAACTCCGTAAATGCGTCTATATCTATTCAGTACGGAGGACAGTACGGCAGTTTCTGGATAGAAATCTTGCATTGACTCGTGCATTCATTCATTAAGCTACGGTGAGACACGTTGCTACTCTTCAGTAACAGCAATACCTCTTTCAATCTACACATGAGTTGGAGATGGTATGTGCACCCATCTGACTCTCAAACCCAGCCCCAGCCTGTAAGCGGCGTCGAGCCGCTGTGGCTCAGTACCAGGCGCGTTGTCTGCCCAAAACGATGAGACTAGCGGTGCTGGCTCGACGGTGGAAGGTAGGCCAAGATGTCTGCCTGAGACACCATTCATCGCACGTGTGACCACTCGAAAATGTGCTGCAGAACAAGTCCATCGACGTCCATAGCGACAACAGCAATAGCTGACCTTCGATGGACCGTGCTGAAAGTCCTCAATCTCAAGTTTGTGGCCCGCCGGAGCCAAACGCGCAGCCGTTGCAATTGCTTGGTTCTGCAAAAGGTTGGTACCTGAGGACCAACGGTGAGGACCGGGCAAAGCCTCCAGCATCCTCCTCGGGGATATAAACCCCTTCCTCTGACAACAAGATGCATTTGACACTCTCCCCGTTACAAGCACGAACATCTCGCTCACTTGGTCTCCTGACGAACACCCTCCCCTCTTCCAGTCAAACTCCCAACGCACATCAGAATGGATAACTTCAGGTACGATCCAATGGAGGTGGACGACGCCGAGGTCCTAAAACTCAACGCTGATCTTCTGAAACTAAGTCTCGTCGATGGCAAGAAGCGTTCATACGACGATGCCCTCGAGGCAGATTGGTCGTCAACATCGGCAAGACCATCGAAGTTTCGGGTGGTTCCTCCCGCTCAAGACTACGTGATGACCGATCTGGAGCGGGCGTTCTCCTCCCGGTCTACAGTGTGGACAATGTCCGGTGATCCTGTTGACGCCGACGATATTCAAGATTTCATCGACGCCGATTTCTCTTTGACGTGCACCCCACCCAACACCGACAACAGAGAACGCGTTGGCAGTCTGAATGAACCTAAGGATCGCGTCAGCTTTCATGAGCAGGTGCATCGTCATTGCTACGAGGCGAACACCCCTCCCAAGAGTGTTGCAGGGAGGTCGTGTACTGCGATCAACCTGGACGACAACAAAGATGGGAGGAGCTGGCGACGTCTAATCAAAGCGAGGCGAGCCCGAGAAGTTCTTAAGCAATATTTCTCCGGATGGCATGCTGTGTAGGAGATTGATCGCATGCAGACTCATACGAAAGTGTCAAGTCAAGCTCATTGAATTGATCTGTAGCAGTCCTCAATTATGATCTGCAACATACGTACTAGCTAATCCATGTGCTAGTGCGCATACTCCAAGACGTCTTTTGAGCGCATTCGTGTTCAGATTCTTCAATCTTCAAGCCTCAGCGTCAGGCGCTTCGTCGCTGTTGACGATGTAGAAGACACGCGGCTTCTCAGCATCATCGTCACCAGTAACTGTGGCGTCATCATCTGTATCATCCTCGCCATCAGTCTTTTCGACTTTCACCTCGACAAGCTGCATTCCCGTACCACCAAGAGCAGGCATGAGGGTGTTTCTGTGCGCATCCGCGGCTTCAGTCATGCGCTTCAATCGTCTGATGTCCTCAACAATCTCCGCCCAGATGTTGTCAACGCACTTGATACCGATGGTCACCTTCTTGAGCGAGTCCAAATTCTTCATGACCATATCTCCATGAGTCTCCTGCTCAGCCAGAATAGTTGCCACTACCTTCTGAAGCTGCTCAAACTTCTGGACAAGATGGGCCGCTAGCTTGCCGCATTCACGCTCGTACTCGATCTGACCCACGAAGGCTCTTCCCGCTTTGTCCGCGTCAACCACTTCGTCGTTACCCTCAGCCACTGAATCGGCGTTGTGATTGTGGGCCTTGATCTTTGCTTTCAAGACGCCCTTGTGAAGCGAGATGACGTTACGAGTTGCGAGTCCAAAGATTTGTGAGAACTCTGCAAGACCTTTTCCGGCGAGGGCGAGAAGTTGGCGTGTACCTTGGCCAGTGGTTATGGTTGGGTTGAAAAAGACCTCGCTGGCCTCGGTTCCTGTGGTAGAGATCCTATGTTAGTCGAGTTCGAGGTCATACTAGGCAACGAAACGTACCGTCCGCCCAGATTTCGGAGCGGTAGTCTGGGTCGGCGGCGGCATATTTGTTCTTTCTTGTCGTGACTGCTCTCATATTTGCAAGGATTGATCTGGACAGATTGTATATCGAAAGGAGTAATGAGAAGGGGACAGATTCAGAGAAGAACAGGATCAAGACTGAATGCAAGTGAGCAAAGATTCGTGGGCTGCACCTTGGCATCGGTCTCGGCGTTGGACATGTATCGCGTCGCTTAGTCGTCGATGAGCTGTTGCTTAGTCGTCGTGTTGGTTAGCTGGAAGTGTGTTGAAAGACGCGAGACGGTGAGAAGATTCTTTGTCCCCATGGCGCCCCACTCATGCATGAAACCGTTGTGAAAAAGAGTGAGATGGTAGGCCTCTCACTGCGAGATGTCGTGGCGTCAGCATCATTGTCTACGGGGAAGGGTATAGGGGGATCAGTTGAACTGAGGAACTCGAGGCTGGGAGGACCTTGCCAAAGGTCACGTGAATATCAACCTGAATGACTCCTCTTTTCCATGCTGTATGTACAATCAGGAGAAGCACAGCAACACTTGTGCTTTCTCAATAGCTTGTCGTCGCTTTCTGAAGATGATCAGACAGTGCGTTCACTTTCACCGACCACCCGTTACTTTCTCTGCTTCCAACTCTCTTTCGGCCTGTTGGTAGTACTTTGCGGTGTCCACGCCGTGCTTTATCGTCAGGCATTTAGCTTCAACACCCGCAATGTGCAGATCTGATCTTGACTCACCTGGCCATGGTTGACGAAGTTTGCCCAAGGCACAACATTGGCCATCAGGGCACTGAATCGGCTGTTTCGTGTAGCAACACCTTGCATGTATGGTGTAAGGTCGCTCTTGCCGTAGAGAGGCTCTCCCTTCTTCACTTTGTCCACCATCTCTCTCATATCCATCTTGACCTCTCGCTCATTTTCTGTCCAGCCGTAAAATCTCACTACGTGCGACCAGGTTGTTAGTTTCAGATCCAGACGCCATTGCTCTCTCAAATCGCGGACATACGGCAACTCCTCTGATACACCAAGCCAGCACCTGCCAACAGTCCGACGGCGCAGCTAAGTCGGAAAACGGTTCCGAAGGCGCCTCTGCCGGAGAATGAGGGAGCATATCGTTCGGTCACGGCCATAAATGCAGGCCCGATTGCGGCCATACCAGCGCCATATGTCCAGTCTTCGGGTCTCGCATATCCGTAGGCTCGTCTCCAGTGTCTGGAAGAGGTCCGTATCAGCATGTGACTCTCGGGGTCTCAGTGAATGGGCGAGGGACAACGTACGGGTCTGTGTCAATAACCTGTTCAAAGCCGCTTGGTCAGTCTCCTGCTGCTCTGCGACAATACTTCGACTTACTGGATAGTCTGTGTTCACCCGCTTGGGCGGAATGAACACTCTTGTTTCGTCCGCCATGGCTGGGCTGCGAGTGCGACCTTCAACAACGACAACAATCGACACTCAACATCAAAGACCTGAAGTTCATGCGGAGCTTCCTCTGCCAAGCGCGATCTCTACGCTTGCTCTTTCCTGGCCTAGCGTGCCAAGCGCTGGAAAGTGACGTATCCTGTCGGCATTATTCAATTAACAACCACCGACGCGTCTCGTGAATTCAGACGCGTTTGCCCAGTATCAGACATCAGATACCACGTTCTCTCCGTGCCTATATCTGCGACAACACCTGACTCAAAGCGATCATGGCAGCAGATCCGATAACGTCTTCCACAGTGGATGAGCTCTTCGACTTCGGACCAACAGATGATGAAGACCCCTTCAAGGACAAGAAATCTCGCAATGCCCGTGACAACAAAACGACCCTAAGTCCTCGACCTGCCAAACGCAAGGCTGGAGACATTGAAGAGCCCGGCGCAGACCTCGGCTTAGACGAAGAAGTCAAGATCACCAAGAAGCGCAAACCCATCGCCAGACTCGATGAAGCACGGTAAGTCCCCATAAAATCTAGATACCTTGCTCATCTAATCCGAGGTCAGACTCCTCTCTGCACCAGGCATACCCAAACTACGTGCTCTCGCGCGATCCGCGAACATTTCCAAGAAATTGCGGCTGAAGGGCAAAGGATACGAATTCAATGATGTCGCTAAACTTCTAAACTACTACCAACTATGGCTGGACAACTTATACCCGCGAGCAAAGTTTGCAGATGGATTACAGTTGGTCGAGAAAGTCGGACATAGCAAACGTATGCAGGTCATGAGGAAAGAATGGATCGACGAAGGAAAGCCAGGCTATATCCGGGAGAAGCTGAGACAGAAAGAGGAAGAGAAGGAGAAAGAGATTGACGATCTGTACGCTGGGGACGCACATGCCTCGAAAGATGCGACGAGTACAGTCCAGCTTAATGAGGAGGACGATTCTCTGTTTGTGCCTGACGCTCGAGGAGCCAACAAGACTTCAGCCAACGAAGATGCATTGCCAGAGGACGACGAGCTGGACGCGCTGCTCGCCGAGCAAGACAACACTGTTAGGGCTCCACAACAGACCTCTAAACCCGCACAAGATCTGGACTCGGAAGGTGAGGATGATCTCGACGCCCTGCTGGCCGAGCAAGAGACTCGCAAGGCCCCACCGCCAGTATCATCACCAAAGCCTGTCACGAAGAGCCAGCGTTCGTCATTCGACGAAGAGGACGACGATGAAGACATGGACGACCTCGATGCTCTTCTCGCAGAGCAAGACATCCGCTCAAAGTCCAGCACGACACAGCCCACGACCGACATCCCACCGGACAATTCTCTAGCGAACGAAGACAACGACTTAATACCTGATGATGACAATGACGACGACGTTGACGCGGTCCTAGCTGAACAGGAAGTCAGACACGAGAGTGCCAGACCACAATCCTCCGACGAAGCTCTTCCTACGCCTGCATCGTCCACACATGCACCAACGAGCAATGCCGAGCCTCAGGTCAATGGCGAACACAACGATGCAGCCGAGGACGCTTTCAACGCTGAAAACCACGAGAAATCGCGCGAGAACGAAGGTGGCGATGGCGAAGCAGATTTCGAAGCAGGCGACATGTTCTCATCTTCACCTGTGCAGGGCGACTAAAAACAACAATCCAGCACCTGTGCCATGCCTCAATGATATGTGTACCTATCTGTATTTCTAGCCAGCGAGCGCTTAGCATTCCAATGACCTTTCCGTGCTTCATCGTCGCGTACTTCATAATTCAGTCTTATCATCACACCCTCACTCTATGAATCTTTTCAGAAGAAAGCACACCACCCAATATACATCCTACACAGATTCGCCTGATCCGTAGCCCGCTTGATCATCTCCTCAACATACCCTCCCACACTTAACGGCACACTCTCACCAGGCAACATCCCTCTAACCTTTCCTCTCACCCCATCCAAAACTTCCACCGGCGTATTTGGCACGCCATTAACGCTCTTCTTCTTCCGGCCCGCGACATTGATAAAGTCGGTCGTCGGATCATGCAAGAACGTTTCCAAAATAGTCATCAGCGCATCCTCATTACTCCGCAATAATCGCAACGTGATTTCGCAGCATCGGCGGAAAGGGCCTTCATACCCGTACGCGCCCATCGCGTCGACCATATTGTGCGTAAGCCGAAACGGAACCATCTCAGGCTTCTCGAACGTCAAGCCTTTATCGAAAAGACAATTGAAGTCAACGTGCATGACACCACCATTGTCCTCTTCAAACAAGATATTCTCGCCGTGCCTGTCGCCTAGACCTAGCACGTGTCCGACAATGGACATGACGGCGGCGGATCGCGTGTACCGCAGTCTGGCGTCGAACCACGCACTCGGATCCGGGAAGCTTTCTACGAACCACTCGTGAAATACTTCTGGGAACTTCGTCAGGACACGGGTAGGGAAGATCTTGACCTTTTCTGGGTCGCCGGAGCAAGATTCATCGAGCAGATTGCGGATCTCGATGTAATTAGGCTGGATTGATTTATCCTTGTACAGCTTGAGTATGATGTCGCGGAAGGTCTTGAGATTGTCAACCCATTCGATTAGGCCACACTCCTCGTTCAGTGGAATCACCGCATACGTCCGAATGTACAAGCGACGTTTAGCTGCGTCGACATCACGTTTCAGAGACCGGTTGATCATGGTATTGAATTCCATGAGACGTTGATCCTTGCGCAGATCGTCCTTGGGCTTGGCCAGGACATTGTATAGGTTGCCATCTGAGCCGCGAATGGTAAGTTTTCGTGGTTTCTGCAAGGACGAAAGGACGAGAGCCTCGTCCGCGAATGCTGAAATTGTGACTGGTTCTTTGGCAAAGGGTCGGAATGCTTGGAGTGCCTTGGCATCGAAGTTAGTTGGCATGCTAGGTATGAGGCATGCCTGGATCGGCACCACCAATTTGGATGGTGCAATCTTGTGGTTGAATCCCAGGTCTCGAGATAGACTGATCTTCGAGACCTTGCCCTCGATTGCATAGTCGGACACGCGAAGTAGCTCTTTGACGAATTTCTGCCCGCTGTTGAACATGTTTCTCAGTTCACTCGCCGATGGTCCCTTCGGTGTGCTGTCTTTCCCTTTGTCCTTGTCCTTATCAACACAAATTTTGGTGACTAACCCAAGACCTTTGACTGCGCGATCCTTCTGTTGAGACTCGATGACAGCCAGGAGTGTCCAGTATGCCTGCTGAGGGAATGCTCTCACCACTTTGACGACGATTGCACCAAGGAGATCCGACACAGTTTTATTAGCGTGGCAGATTCGGGCAACCACTTGCGGCAGGATTGTGTAGAGAAGGACCGGTTGTATCAGGCCAGTGTACTTCTTGATGTGGTTGTTCGTACGCTCGATCACACGTTTTCGCTGTGCCGCATTGTGGGCATGGAACTGGGCATTTCCGCGCCGTGGATCTTGTGCCAACTCACCATCGATCAATTCGAGCCACAAGGTCAGTACCTTGGGTAGCGTCTGTGACACATATTTGCTGCCGACCACAAGTGATCGGAGGTAGTTCTCGATAACGAGTTGAGCTGTCTCTCCTGTGAGAAAAGGCTGGGTTTCTTTGCCCGGAGGCATCGCCCTCTCTGAATCTAGGATTCGGTTGTAGAAGCGGCCGAGATGATAGTGGGCTCTTTCCAACTTGCTGTGCTGTTCAGTGGCTTTTTTGAAGGTGTTCCTGATCATATCTGACTGAGTCTGGCCGGCTTGATCTAGCCATTTGCCGAGAAGGACGTAGGCTTTCGCCATGATCTCGTTTTGTGGTCGCTGTGTGACTGAACCGTTCTCGATAACATAGCCATATCCGGAAAATGCGCCCGACTCAATGGCGCCTTCCAGCATCCGAATTGCTTTCCTATGATCGCCATCTACCCACATGAGCTTTGCTTGTTCAATCGCAGCGGACTTGTCCCCTAAGGCTGACGCTTTCAGGACCGCATTGAAAGCCTGGCTACTAGCTCGAGCTTTTCGGGCCAGCCGAGCAGTCGAAAGCCAGGAAGCTGCAACATCATCAGACGTGAAGATTCCTGGTCGCAGGGACATCATTGCGCGTTGCACTCTGAGTAGATATTGCTTGTCCGCAACATTTGAGCCCAGGATATTCAGCCGAGCTCGCAGGTTGTCGAGGACGGAAGCACGATCATTGGGTGAGCTTGCCGTAATGAGCTGTACATCGCTCAGCACATGCAGCTTGAGCATAACGTCGTGACCAGCTTGGAAAGAAACTATAGCATTTGGTGTGAGCTCTGCCGCTGTCGTGGCATATAGTTCATTCACGAGCGTTAGGGCTTTTGCTTCATCCTTCTTATTGACAGTCACCATTATCTCCGCCAAATGGGAGGCAAAGTCATGTATGCCGCAGTCTTGAACGTAGGTCGCAAGTCGGTTCCACTGACTCGTTGCCCAGGCGGCCTCCATTGCATGAGGTGCAAGTATCAGTGGAGGTGCCTTGTCTTGATTACTGAAAGCGTCAAAGTGGTGGAGTAGGACATCGTATTGTCCTGACTCTGTCAGACAATCCATCAGATTTTTCTGAACATCGTGATCGTCCGGCTTAGCGACTAGTTGCATTTCGTACCAACTCTGCGCCGCAGCCCAACGCCCAGCCTTTTTGTGTTCAAGGACCTGCTGCTCAATGTCAAGAACATGCATGCGGGAGGAGATTCCCTCGATGCCGTCTGGCTCATCAATCTGGGCGTATATATCCTGCAACCTCTGGAGTTGGGCTTGGTTGTCGTCTGCCTTGACCTTACGGATATGTTGTTCCCAATGGAACAAAGCCCGGGCATAAGACTTGCATTCAAGGGCTCTTCGAGCCAGAATATCAGGAGGAATGCGTTCCAAAACGCGCTCAATACTGCGAATCTGTTCAGCAGCATTGCCCAGAAGTAGGTCGCTGATGCCACGATCAGACTTCGCCACCCCAAGGTTGTATTGCCTTCGTTTCTGCTGCTGCCAACTTGACATGTAATCAAGAATCTCGAAGACAGTTTGACTGCATAGCTTGATGTCCTCCTGAACACGGCGTTCGTGACCGTCTAAGGATTGGCTGAGAATTGACGTGATCTCCTCGACGATATCATGGCTGTTCTGCTCAACTCCACTGACGATGAGGTTTACAACTGCATAGGGCAGAAGGAAAGCAGGGATTGAAGCGTCCTGTCCAGGTATGACACGGCAAGCGATACCAAAGACAAGATCAACATTCTCTCCCGAACCCCGGTGCAGGAAATCGAGTGCGATGGTTCGCAACCAATCTCGATGTCGCATGCCGGGGTGGAACAGAGGATATTGGCTTTTTTCCGGTGCCCGAACTTCCTGTACTAGGTATTTGGAACTCAAGAACGGAGTCAGAGTGTTTTGAATAGACTCGGGCAGCCTTTCCCACAGTCGAGTGGCCAGATTTTCGGAGCTGGTTCTCGAAGGACTGTCCCGTTCGCAGGACTTGAGGTATTCCTGCATGGCCCAACCGAGAAACCCTTGTGCTCTTGTGGTCGGTGCAGACAAGAAAGCTTTGACTAGTACGTGTTGTAGGAAGAAGAATATCCATTCAATGACCTCGTCAGCCTTTCCGAAGTTCGCCATGACTATCATAGACTTGCGGTCGATCACGTTTTCAATCTTGCTGGAGTCCAAGCAGCCAATGCGTCCTAAACATTGGCCGCACTGTGTTGTAATCTCGGTGGCTGAGTTGAACTTCACGCAGCAGTCGAGGAGAGCTCGGGTCAGCTCAGCGACGAATTCATCAGGTTGCTCGCGTAATATGGAACGTTGTAGCAAGTCTTGTTTCTGGCTCAGGAGTGATGCCAGCTCATCTAGTGCCCGTTGCACCACAGAGAGGTTCTCGTCGTTCAATCTGTGCACAAATGCTATCAATTGATGTCGTTCATCCATCTGACGTTTCAAATTGACCAGGTCGGCTTCGAATTTGGACAAAAGGGGAATTTCGGCCAGGGAAGGCATCGTACTGTAATGATCTCTTACGAGGTCGGTGTGGTTTTTGAGCACATAGCCGACGAGGTCATATGCTTCTTGCTGCGAAGAGCTGCTTAAGGAGTCCCACTTGTTGACAATGATGGCGAGAGTCTGGTCGACAAGCGACTCGAAATCGTCCCGCTTGAGAGATTTGATCATCGCAGCCCACGACAGGAAAGCAGCATCGCACAAATCCTCTTCATCAAGCCCGGATTTCAAGCAAGCACATATTTGTGGCAGTGCGCGGACAACACGGCTCTTTCCGAGCTTCACCACATCGCCTAGAGCGGCAAGGCATCTGCGCTTCTCGACCTTGGATTCTTTCGCTTCGAGGTCGTTCAAGAGGACAGTAAAATGCGTAACAATCGCGAGAACATTATTCTCGAGAAAGAGCCCAATGCCATCACTCCGTCTAGAGCCTGAGGACTGTCCACGCTGGCGAGCAATCAATTGAGCCAGGAGCTGCAATGCCTGGTATATCCGCGAGGACTTTCCTTGGCCACTATCTCCGATGGCTTTGAGCAGCTCGCAGGCAATCTGAATGGAATCCAGTGCCACCCAGTCTGCAAGGTCGGTTTTCGTAAATTCTGCAGATACTTCGGAGAGGATGGCAGTGATTGAATGTTCTGCATCTGCAAAGGGCTGGATCAGCAGGAACGACAGTATAGCAGTAAGGTTTTGTCTCTGTGTGCAAAGTTCGAAGGGCGTTGTGGAGGGACCGTTGGCCGCTGCAAAACGTCCGATGGTGGTGAGGTCTTTCTGTAAGACCAGGTAAGGAAGCGCAAACTCTGCCGCGTGTCCCATAAATCCATTGATATCCATGCCCAAAAGATCGCACAGTTGTTGGGCCAAGTTGGGTCGGGCGGTCAACGACTTGGCGAAGACAATACCTAATGTGCGCCAAAATGGACGAAACAGGAGATAGACCGAGATCTGCATGCACTGCGCAACCCGCTGGATTTCGGCATACACGACGCCGACAATGTGCGGGTTATTGTGGCCAAGGTACTCCACGAGTCGGACAAGAATGATATTCAGTTCTTCATCATCGTTAACAACTGGAGCCATGCCAGTGAGGGCCAACACCAAGGTTTCCTGGATACTGGGGTCACCTTTCTGCCAAAGAGTCTGCATCACGTCGAGAGCGGTCATTCTGTTCTCTCGAGTCAGAGAGATGTCGACAGTCTTCCTCCTTAGGATATACGCCTGTAAGGTCCGGGCAGCCGCGACACGGAGATCCCTAGAGGAGCTTTTCAGAGACTGTAAGCACCACTCGCCAGCAGATGTCTGGGATAACTTCAGGTCAGCGCTGGAGCTGCTGTGCATGAGGATGCGTCGGAGGACAGACATGGCCACGACTCTTGCTTTTGATTGACGTGGTATGATTTGTATGAGTATCAGCAGTGTCGTGAGCAGTTCTTCGCTCGATTTCTGCTCGGCTTCGTCAGTGATGTCTGTAGAGGAAATGTCGTCGTCGCAGCTTCTGCATTGTGCTGATCCTGGTCCTCGAGCAAGCTGACAGGCAGCCTTGCCTAGTAGTTCTAGGGCAGCACATTGCTTTTCTTCAGCCAGTCGCTGAAAGTGTCCCGAAGATGTCTTGCTGAGGCCGTCGAGGTCTGAAACACCCCGTCCTGTCAGCTCTAAGGTTACTCTGCGGCAGACTTTGTGGTGAAAGGTCTCGTCTGATTGTCCAGCTTCATTCTCGGTTGACAGTCGGGGACGTTTCCGGGCTCGATCGGTGTCTGGCCATGTTTCCACAAGGGGTACACTAGGAGGTAGCGGCTTCGAAGAAGGTCTGATGCTCAGTGTGAGAATCTCGTGGGCAAGTTCCTGCGAGCCGATTAGCTATGGACGTGAAACCATCGCGGCCTCCTCGTTGAGCATACCTCACATTTGTTGACTGGTGAGTCGTCGTACTCAACATAGTCGCGGAATCGAACAAATAATTTCCAGAATTGGACTTTGGATTGTACAGACTCCGAATGCTTGGAGATAATCTTTAGTATGCGGGCTATTGCCATCAACAAATGTTGGATGGACTCGAAGCTGAGGCTTGGTATGTTGACATGGCCGCGTAATCCGACCGCTGGAAGTCTCGAAGAGAAATCGTCAGCATTGATGGTAATCGTATTTCTAGTTTCGTAGCTGGATAGAGTAGGTGCAATGGCAATGAAAGCTGATAGTGTCAGCACAGAACAGATGTCCATTCGGAGGCATTACCTGAGACTGTCGCTCTCATATATTCGAGGATTGCATGGCATGGATTAGCCGTTACACAATTTCGGTCCGCCTCCAGCATAGCGTCAAAGACCTGCAAGACCGAGTCATGGATCCCGGAATCCCCCCTTGCAAGCAAAGGCACGAGTCGTGGAATGAGCCAGGTGTACAGAGCACAATTACCGGGCACATCGCTGCCTTGTGAGTCTGACTTCACGAAAAGAACTTGGGGTGATCTTTCAATAGCGAGTTGAAGGACCTCGAGACAGGTTTTTAGTTGAGAATCGGCCTTACCTGCACCGGCTGCAGTCTGGAAAGGGTTCTCCTCAAGGGCTCGCTCGATGCCTACTTGAAAGATGATGCATATCAATTTGTGGTTGACTGGAACATCTGCGCCTAGATTGGACTGGCCTTGATCATCTGATCCGAGCGCTTCTGCTAAGAGTTGATTGAAACTGTCTCGGTCAAAATCAGGGACGCCATTCCCGTGAACCACATGGGTGACCAGCATCGACGATGGCGGTGGCTGGAAGCCGTTTGTCTCTCGTCCAGCGAGCATTGGCGCCATGATGTTTGCATGTCGATAATGCGGAAAGATGCTAGAGAGGCAACAACGCGTCGGAAACAAAGACTCGAAAAATAACAGGGAGCGCGTTATGGTAAATGGTTCACCACACCGGCACCAGACACTGAAAAGCTTCACCGTATCTTGACACATCGCCGGATAAAATATTTCGCCGGTGTTAACATGCTTACCGCTGGAATTTGAGCACTTCTTAACATACTGTGACTATTGTGGTTGACAATTTTATTAGGCATAGATTCATTCAGAATATCTCTTCCATCTTCTCCTCATCGTCAACCACTTCTTCTATCCTCGGCTTGTCCTCTTCATCTCCCATGATAAGCTGAACCAACCGATCGCATGCTTCCCTTACCTCATCATTGTCCACACGGAGATGAGTTTCGCGAATTAATGGGTATACACCGGCACTCCTCATCTTTTCCCGTCCTTCTCTCTTCGTACTTAGGAGCAATAACGTTTCAAGATGCGTCAACACTATCTCATTGTCACTCTCTCTCGCTTTGTCGGGTGGTAGAAGCTGCAGATCAGGCAGCATACTGGCCGATTCTTCTTCCGAATATTCTTCTGACCCGGCGAGGGGAAGTAGAATGTATGGTAGTATGTTGACACCCGGAGAACCATCGATGAGTTCCGTGTCATCCGCGAGGAGTAGCGGGTGTTTCTGGGTCTCGAAGGCCACGTTTTTAATGGTGCTCGCCACGCCTCTTCTTCTGATGTGGCTTTTGTGCTCCGTGAAGACCGTTAATTTGCTGACCGGTACCACACCATCGTATTCCCGCTTGCTTAGAAAATGTTGTCTGCCGGCTTCATGTTTTGACATGTCCGCAAGGAGGTAAGCCAGGTAATCGAAGTTTGCGTTCTTGTTGAGACCACCATCGGCCCCTTTTACAAAGCAGTCGAACAGTTGGTCAAGTGCATACTCAGATGTAGAGACGTCCTTCGCGGGTGATGCACGTTTCAATGTGATAAGCTTCTCCATTTGGTCGGATTTGGCAAGATTGGATAGAAGCATTGCAACTTCGTCTGCGGCTGCCTCTTTGGGATCCTACATTACGGTCAGTTTTCGAGTTCCACGGGCTGCGGCTTCAAGAAACATCGGGTGTGTGTACCCACATACTGTTATCTTTTTCAGCAGGATCTCGACGAATGTATCATCGTATGCAAGATTTTCGAGAACCTCGGCATCATGACTGATGTTGACAAGAATTGTGAGGGCATTCTTCGCGATTGGCTGGAAAGCGAAGTGTTAGCACCAGGGGGCATCGTATTTCGGCTTGTACTCACAGGATAATCTCTGACGAGGAGTTTTAGATCTCGAACTGGCACAAGCTGCGGCTTTTTGAAGATTGTCGGATCTTTTGAATGACCGACCAAGTGCTCACAGGCTAATAGAATCATGTCAGTATCTCGCAGCGTAGTGATACAACGTCACTGGCAGGCAGGGGAATGTTCCTTACCAACTTGTCTGATCTGAGTATTCCCATGATGGAGGAATTCGACGAGCTGTTTACAATGCGTCAGTAGGTGATTCAATGCCTTGCTGTAACGAACTGCGTACTTCTTCCAGTTCCGTCGGCATCTTTACCCATGCTCAATAGCAATTTATGATCTCGTGGTGACGATTCTTTGGCGATGATGAATTTTGGAAATTTGATATTGAAGCCCAAAGTAGTTTAGCGTCAAATGACATCAAATGACCTGCATTTTAAGTCTGCTAAATGCCCGTTTCCGTCTCGGTCCCATCCCGCAGCTTCTCCTCGTTCTTCTTCATGCAGCTTTTGTCTCCTCAACCACTCACATCTCATCTTGTTGGTCTAGAATGGGCGAAGCCATGCCGACCCATGCTGACCTACGCCTACGACGCGAACCGGTCTGTCGAGCTGCCTCTGCTGCATGCACTGCGCGAAAGGCTTGCATATGCGGGCGCTTCTCTTGGGACCTTTTGCGAAACCTTTGGCGGCATTTTGACCTCTTGAACTTGCCGTTGTGGCAGAGTTCAGCCAAACCCGGCGAAAGGCGTCCCAACTGTCTGCGCCTCGTGACCCTCCCATTACAATGGATGTCGAATGGTATTTAATCTTGAGATAGGTTCCTTCATCATGCGCAACACTTTGCATCCTTCCCCATCTTCTTGCTGCATCCGAACGCAAAAGACTTGCCCTGTCAGATCCTACAGGCCGATCTGCAACGCTAATAACCTGCACGCGATTCTGACGGCCCGTTTGAGCCTTGCATGCGCAAGGCTGAGCCATAGAGAACAGCTAATCATCAGGAACAACCTCGCAACCATCAACAGATGGCGGCAGTTGTCCTTGCGGCCGACGTGCCGCCTCCTCCCGAACCCATCACAGTCGAACAGGCAATCAATGATCTCCTTTCTATGCTGTACCGCATTAGACACAAGCTACAAACGTTGATTGACTACTACATTTTCCCGGACGTTACACCGAGCGCGGTCTCAGATTACGATCCGAGGTTGCGCATTCTGCAAACGCGACTTCAATCCCTCTCAACATTGTCTTACCAGAAATTACCGTATATCATCAGCAACTCTGACCAGGTCGCAGGCTACTATCTGAACCAAGTTGCGGAACAGATGCATAACTCTGTTCACGGCATTCAACGCATCTTTACCAGCCATTACGACCGGGATCTCGAGGACAGGCAGCCGTTCATAGCTATCTGGGATGCTATAACCTACAAGAAGTCGCAGATTGGGGAGTTGGGAAGACTCCACCCGAGCAATCCTCGCCGGCTTCGGGCGGAAGACATGCGGCCGAATGAGCTGGGGAGCTTCTGTCGCGGTGCGTTACAGATCAGTAACGGGGTCGACAGGGGACGGATCTCGTTCCTGGAATCGAGAGATTTGTCAGAAGGAAACCGCCGGAAACTCAAGGCATTTGGTGGCGCTTTTCTAACTTGGCAATGTCCCGAGTGCTCTTACAGAGTTCGCTATCACGTCAGCAGCAGTAACACATCGAACATATACACTACCGACGAGATCCGCCAACATGGCGGTCTCGCGATCAAGTATCGGAGCCTGTTCTTGGCGAAATCTCACCTATACCTCCCGCCACCGGGGACGACAACCAGGGTCATCGATTTGAGACGGCGCAACTCAAAAATAATGATACCCTCACCACTAAAATATGGTTGCGTTTTCTGCTTTGCGCATGGTCACGATCTAGTGCGCCACCGCAGTGCCTTCACAACTCCACAGGCACTTGCTGAGCACATTGCATTGCGACATACGAGGCCAACACCACCAACACTAATGCTGCACCTGTTTTCAGTCGCCATTGAAGGCAAGTTGGACGACGCCCGTAAACGATGGGATGTGAATCTACTGTGATTGTTCTGCTGACTATCATGTGTCCATTTGAGGAGACATCATTACATTTCGATACGCAGGCTATGATCCAAAGCTAATCTTGTCTATTGAATGCCCAATTCCCGAAGAATGCTGTCATTATGCTCGCCTACCTCTGGAATCTTGCCCATCCTCGCCTCGACGTCCGCGTTCATACCCGGCGCAATCAACGCCTTGATTGGTCCTACCCCACTATCGACGTCCCTCCATCTCCGCCTGGCCTGGAGCTGCGGATGTTCCCAAACCCCCTGCATGTCGTTGACTTTGGCGTTGGCAATGCCCGCCTCCTCCAAGCGCCTTGTCACGTCATCTGCATCCCACTGCGCAAAGATCCCGCTGATGATCGCCTCAAGCTCATCTCGATTCTCGCTCCTAGACGCCGTGTTCCTAAATTTGGGATCAACAGTCAAATCCTCTCGGTCCAATACCTGCGTGGCCAGAATCTTCCACTCCCGCTCATTTTGCACTCCCAGCATGACCTTTCCGCCCCCACCTGTCGAGAATGGCCCGTAAGGGTAAATACTGGCATGGCTCGCACCGGCACGCTTCGGTCCCGACTGTCCCTCGTGGGCATAGTACATGGGAAAGCCCATCCACTCGACCAGCGACTCGAGCATGGAAATATCCAACTCGCACCCCTTGCCTGTCTTTTGACGCTGAATGATTGCACCCAGGATATTGCTGTACGCGTACATGCCCGCAGCGGTGTCGGCGATGGAGCAGCCAACTTTGGCCATGCCGTCGTCTCCTTCTGTGCCAGTAATACTCAGCACGCCTGCCTCAGCCTGAATGAGCAGGTCGTAAGCTTTCTTGTGCGCATAAGGACCGTCAGACCCATATCCGCTGATGGAAGCGTAGATGAGCTTGTCACCTCTATTCTCTTGTGGTTTCCGTTCGTTCATCATGCTCTTCAAAGCCTTGTACCCCAACCCCATCTTCTCTGCGTCGCCGGGTCGGAGGTTCTGTCCGAAAACGTCCGCCTTCTCACAAACTAAAGTTTTCAGAATGTCCATGTCCCGTGGATTCTTGATGTCCAGTGCTAGGGACTCCTTGCTGCGATTCGTCCAGGCAAAGTGACTGCATAGTTTGCCGCGGATGCGGCTGTCGTGGTGCCGCACAAAATCTCCGGTACCGGGCCGTTCAATCTTGATGACCCGAGCACCCATTTCGGCAAGGTGGCGCGTCGCCAGAGGCATGGAGATGACTTGCTCTAGTGCCACGATAGTTATGCCGCTTAAAGGCCGGTTGGAAGGGGCGTTGTATTTAAAATCGTCGGATCGAAAGGGCGTCGAGGTACTTAAGTATCTGCGCCTGGACCATGATCGTGATCTTGATATTGAGGTCTTCGGTGTCCCTTTCAAGCCGGCTAACATTGGAGCGGTGAGCGCCTGCCTCCTCAACAGCATGCTTTGCTGTTGGCACACCGCTCCTGCCAGAAGCGAAGTACCCTTCATTATCTTTCTCCTTCTCAGGCCTCCAGAAGCTTAGTCCAGCCAGCCGCTGCACTCTCAATATGCTACCACCGGGGAGAAAGTCATCGAGTTTATAGTCAATAGTCCGGCAGTCGATCGAGCTGCTTAATTGTCGGCGAGTCCAGAGCTTGCCTGATTACTCTGACCTGTTCGTTGAATCACCTGTCAGGAGAAATAGGTCGAGGCAGAATTGCAAGTACCAGTCAAGCTATACTCGCAGACATTATGATCACCTACGGATGCGGTGCTGTGTCTTGATATTGCTCCTCAAGTCGGCAGGTATTGTCCGACATCGGGTGCGGAGAAACAAATCTGCCATTTTCTCGAGACCGAGGCTTTCGAGAATTTGGGGTTCGTCTGCATCTTCTCTTTCCTCCAGGCATCAATACCCTGGTAGACGATGCCCGGAAAGAATTGCGTACGCCTAACACGGCCACTTGCAATTACAGATTGAGCTATATTCGATTGCAAGGCACCACACCTTTTTGATCTTGTCAAAGCTTCATCACGTGGTTGTTTCTTATGCGAATCCAGAACTTTTTCGAGGGCGCTATGAGCCTTTGTCTCAGTTCTCAGACCCATGATGCTCACGTGACAGTGCATACGCACTAGTCCTTTTCGGAGAAAAGTCCTTCGCCAGAAGGGTCTGAGCTCCAATACGTGTAATTGGGCTATCTTCGCGTCCGCGTCAAGCAAAACAATATTGATTTTTATCGCATTTTCTAGTTCTTCTATATTATCTTAATAATGTCTATATCTAATTATATTTACTATATATACTAATTCTTCTACTTAACGTAGACTATCTAGCGCACTTTTCGAAATTTCGAGATATATTATAGCTATTAAGCTATATCGATACTTAGGTAATTTAATAAGTATCTTAAATACTATATCGAGCTATAGACCTACTAAAAAAAATATATTACTATTATATTATATACTAATAGCTTCCAAATTACTATAGAAATCACTCTACTAAGTTTAAATAAATAACGATTAATATTATTCTAAACGCGTCGATATTTCGATTAGAAGATAGTATTCTTATTCACTTTAACTCTAATACTTTAGTCTCGTTCACGACTAGTAACTCTTCTATCTATAAGAGTGACTTAGTTTCTTCTATAGACGTTAAATTAAATATCGTATAAATTATATAGTATATATATAATTATTTATTTAAGCTTTATTAGTTTATATTACTATATTCTCTATTAGCTAGTTAGTAGAATACGATACTTTATATATCGACGAGCGTTAATAAAAGTTTTATTTAATAGGTCTTCTCTCTACTCTATTCGAATTAGATTCTCTATATTATTTCTATTACTCACCTTAGGGAAGACTAAGTCGAGAAGATTACTTCTCTTTCTAATGTACGCGCGTTCCTTCTCTATAAGAAGACTAATACTATTAATTAGTGTAAAAAGTTATAGATAGTATTAACTATCGATAGATATATATATTATAAGTATTATATCTTCTCTATAAATCTTATTAATTTTATAGATTCTAGATATTAGATTTATAAAATTAATAAATAGTTATCTAACTAATCTATATTATAGTTTTTATAAATCTAAAGATAGCTATCTCGCCTTTATTTACTTAAATTATTCTCTTTAACTCTAAGATTATTAATTAATTAAAATTAATAACTATCGATAAATTATATTATATCTAGTCTTAGGGAGATATATTTCGCTTAATATATTAAAGTCTATATATTCTTCGTAATCGTATAAATTAGAATATTCTCTAATTTAGAATATCGATAACTCTAAGGTTATATATTATATCTATATATATTTAGTAAGTAGAATTTAGCTCGAATATTTATATCGTAAGTAAGAATCTTAATTAAAGGAATATTTACTATAATATACGGTCACTATAGTTTAAGGTCGCTACGATAAAGAATCTATTATTTCTTTTTCTATCTATATCTATTATAAACGACTAAATATCGATCCCTAAGATATTGAATACTATCGATAACTCTATTACGAATATTCTAAAGATCGTAATTTTCTTTCACTCTTATAAGTAGATCTTAAATATACGGACTTAATTAATTAAGATATTAATTTCGCGACTTAGATTAAAAGAATACACTATATAAAATATCGTATAGAGTTACTATAGTTAGAGATTTAAGCGATCTAAGAAAGAGATCTACTAACTATTTAGTAACTCGAGATTAAATCTTCGAATCTTACTAACTATAGACGCTCTAGATATAAGTATTAATATTCGAAGTATTAAGGTTATTATTTAGTTCGATCTATCTAATAATATCGATACTTTATTATAACGACTCGAGCGCGTTGAACGAGACGAGATTATAAAGGTTTATTTTATCTAGTTAATATTACTAGCTATTATTATATAGATAGAAGAGTAGATTAACGAACTATTTAAGACGACTCTATTAACGTCGACCCTAGTTCTTAATATATTAAAAGTATAGAAGTAGCGTAAGAGTAAAGAGAACGACCCGAATAAGAAAGAAAGTACGATACTTCTAGAGGAATTTATAAAGATTCTTACGATATTAAGCTATATTAGAGTAGTTATTTAGATTTCTTTTAATTATTCTCCCTATAAATATAGTTCTTAGAATATTCGCTACTATTATTACTATTATTCTAATAATCGTCTTTTAATCTATATATCGATTAATAAATCTATACTAAAAGAGAGTTAATAAATCTCGAAATAAGTAGCTAATCTCTATTATTTTCTATCTTCTCGCGTAGATATTTTAGTATTTATTATAATTAAGTATCGCGTTACTTAATAAGCTATTATCTAGACTAGAAATATCTTTAATTATATAGCTAATATTTATATTAAGGAGAATAATTTTAAGATTATTATATCGAAATCGATTCTAAAAAAGATTAGCTAGATCGATAACTATATTTAATCGATTTAATTACTATAAACTATTATTTTGAAATACGGCGATATAGTCGATCGATACGATAATAAGATAGTTACGATTATTAAGCGATATAGCGATAAAGCGTTCTTATTAGCTAGTCTAAATATACTCTTAGTAGTCTAAATTAATATAGATATCTAAAAGAAATAACTCTAGAATCGAGTACTTCACTTATAGAATTAAAAGAGATATATAACGTCTTAATTTAGATTACTAGTATTCGTCTCTTTATCTTCGATTATATAAGCGTCTAGTTTACGAAGATGTTCTAAGAAGAATATAATATTAGATTAAAGACTAATAGTATCTCGACTATACGCTCTATTATCGTTACGTTACTTTTAAACTATCGATTATCTCGTATTAGGAATCTAGAAGCTAACTCCGTCGTTATTATAGCTAAACGATAGTTAGGATTTAAGCGATATTAAACGAATCCTCGATACGTAATTCTTCGTATTATTTAAGAATATACTATATTATATATCGAATATAGACGAACTCGATATCGATAAGATAATACTTATCTCTATACGATTAAACTATACTAGCCTTAATTACGAAATAATAATAATAATAGAGCGAGTAGTTAAAGTCGATAGAGGCGCCTTCTATTAAGGTAGAGAAGACTTAAGAAGGTTCTCTAGTTCTATCGCGAACGTTAACGATTCGAAGAAGATAAAGAGTCTAAAGAGACGACGATTATTAGTCGAGCTTAATACTAATACTATTATTACTTTCTCGTCGATTAATTAAGGCGCGCTAAAAAGAATTATTAAGAAGATAGTATATTTATTTCTTCGCGTAGAGATATTTCGATAAAATTATTACTAATAGTTATATTCGCTTAGTATAGAATATATAATAGAAAGAAGTTAATAGAAGAAAAAGATATTAGTATATTATCGAAGAAGTATATAGATTACCTTAAATTAGAGTTTACCTCTCTATAATTAGGGCCTCTATATAACTATCGATAAATTTTCCCTATATTCTTTATAGTCTTTTAATATCTTATAACTTTCTTCTAATTACTCTTACTCTAATTATAAATACGACGTTTATCTTTCTATCGAATACGCGTATCTCGATTTCATAGATTTAGGAAGGCTAAATCTATAAAAGATTCGATACGTATATTCGTAGTATCGCCGAGCTCTCGACTATATAAGCTATTAGTTAAAGACGTTTATATAAAGAGAAAGATTAATATACTTTACGTTTAAAAATAAAAATAAAACTTAATTCTACTAGAAATCGAATTTAGTCTAAAAAGAACTTTTAAGGAGATAAACTTATTTAAGTATATCTCGATAAGATAGATTCTATAAGGAATCGAACTCTATATAATCGATCGATAAATTAATTACGCTATAGAGAACTAAAGGAATTCTATTACTATACTATAGATTTATTCTCTATATTAAGTAATATTATAATAGATTTTTACTTAAAAATTATTAAATTCTATATTTATTCTATAATAACTAGTTAATAATACTTAGAAGTTCGTTAACGCTAATAAAGAAAGCGTTCCTTAATACTTAGAAAATTATTAGTACTAATAAGAGAAGCGTTCTTTAATAATAAAGAGACTCGATCTATAATACTCTATTAGTATATCGAAGTATTTAAAAGAAATATAGTATAGAAATAGATATATCTAGTCTATATATTATAGTATCTAGAGGAAATATAGTATAGAAAGTAATATATTTAGTCTATATATTATAGTATTTAAAGGAAATATAGTATATAAAGTAATATATCTAGTCTATATATTATAGTATTCGAAGAAAATATAGTATAGAAAGTAATATATCTAGACTATATATTATAGTATTTAGAGAAAATATAGTATAAAAAGTAGTATATCTAGTCTATATATAGAAGAAACGAATATTAGTTTATTTTTAATTTAGGTCTACGTTGGAATTAGCGGTTCTCTAATTATTACTACGTTATATAGAGCGGTCTTCTAAATTATATCGTCGTTTTTATAACGATCGTTTAAATTATATCGTTATTTTCACGATAATTACTTAAATCGTATTTTAGTAGTAGTCCTTAATAGAGTCGCCTTAGAACTAATCGCTTTAGAACTATAACGATATTATTTCCTAGTATTAATAATATTATTTCCTAGTATTAGCGATATTATTTCCTAGTATTAGCGATATTATTTTCTATATCTAACGACGTCGCCTTAGAACTATAATAAATTTAGATTTTCGTATATATCTATTTTCTATAGATCGTACGATATACCTTTCGAAGATCGTTAAGGCTAATTTTATAGATTCTACTTAACTAGATCTATAAAAGACTATAAAAACGATCGAAATATCGAGATTTTATCGTCTCGACGTCGATTTATAGTAATAAAGTATATAATAATTTACTTAATTTATAATATATTTACGTACTAATCGTTTACTCTAATTAGTCGATATTCTATCTCTATCTAGTAAACGATAAATAAGCGTCGACGATATACGCGCGATATTATTCGGTAAATGAAGTCGTCGTTATATTCTTAATTACTATTTCCTAGATATAAATATCTCTCTCTCACTCCTAAACTTCGATCTTCTTTTTTATACTCGCCTATTATTTTATTCTAACTAAGGTTCCTTATCTTTTCTCCTTACGTTAGTATAGTATTATTATTCTCGATTATTAGTTTAGTTCGACACGATTTTAATCTCGTCGATAGTTATTTCACTTAGACGTAACCTTATTAAGCTTATCGATAATTACTAAATTAGTTCGTAAGTCTACGATTAAGTTTACGATTAAATCTATAGTTAAGTTCGAGTTAATCTTAATCGCTATATTAATTACTCGTTATTCTTATATTAGAGCGATATCGTTATAACGATTTAAATAGAGATTTATTATATTTCGAATTATTAGATTAGTACTATTATATCTTTTCTCTTATATCTCTACTTATATCGTTCTATTATTATTAGTATATTATTCTTTCTATAATTAATATTATCTTATTTCACTATAATTAACCTTATATTAATACTTTAACTATATCTCTATAATAATTTTTTATAGATTTATTATATTTAGATCTATAAAATCTAAATCGACTTTATATTATTATTTCTATAATATTCTATTCTATAATATTACTATATTTAGTAAACCTTCACTAAAAACGTCGCGTTAGACGCGTAGCTAGAAATAACGCTAATAATAGAACTAGACTTTATAAGCGCTAAATAGTCGTAAAGTTATTCTCGCGATCGATCTATAGATCTTATAAATCACTATCGACCTTAATACACTAAATATAACTAGAATTTAGAATTTAGAAGAGTTACGACGATTCTATATATCACTATCTAACTAGATAGCTATATAGCGACTTATCACTCTTTTCGACGAGTTTAATCGCTATTAGCAACGTAATAATTACCTTATAAGTATTATCGAGAAAACGTTCGTTAATAACGATCGATTTAAGAAACTTCTCGATAAGTACTTCTAGCTCTAGGTACTATTTAGATCTATACGAACTTTCGTAAAGCGATATTAAGAAACGTAATAATTTAAGGAGAGTACTATTCGCGCGATATGTAATAAACTTAGAGATATATTTATAAATATATATTAGTTAAATATAAATAATAATAAGATATAGTAAGATATAATATATAGACTTTATAAACTTACTTAAGACTACGATATTAATTTCCTTAGTATATAGTGTATAGTATAGTTCGAAGTATTTAAATATATTAAGAATTTAGCGCGTAGACGAAACTAACTAGTCGTAATTATATAGTCTAATTTAATTAATATCGAAAAAGCTATAAATAGTGATACGAAAAATATAGTTATTACTAATTAAGATCTTTCTCGTCTAGATATAAATATATCTACGACGTTAGATTAGAATTATATTCCTTAGTTAAACGGACTACTAAGTAAGCGTTTAATAGATACGAATTAATCTCTTCTAGTATCTTAACTATAGAAGAAAATAAAGGTAGGTAATAAGCGATATACTATATTACTATTATTTAGATTATCTAAAAAGATCGAGAAGCTTAAGAACCTATATTTAGTAGATAGCTCTAGTCTTTTTAGTAACTCGAATAATAATTTATTTATAAATAAAAGTACTACTTAACGAAATATTAGAATAGTCTAGAAAGTAGACTTAAAGATAGATAAATAGATTAAAGAAGAGTAACTTATTCTTTAGGGTACTTTATTTCGTTTAATTCGATATCTCGTATTAGATTAGAAATTTAGTATATTAGTTATTATATCTATTATATCGATAAATAGATCTTAATACGATAATATACTAATCGATAAGCGTCTTAGTTCGCTTTAGAAGACTCTTATTTAGTATTATTATTAATATACTCTTTTTCTTATTAATTAGCGTTAAAGTGTTTCGAATCTAATAGCTATCTCGCTATTAAGGAACGCGACTTCGATTAATATTCGTATAGTCGCTATAAGTCTACGACGTCTAATCGATTACTATACTCTCGAGGCGATAAAGAGTAATCTCTATAACGTTTAAGAGAATTAATAATTCTAGTGAATTTATAGCTTATATTAATAGCTCGTTAATATTATATTCTAGAACTTTATATAGAATCTATTATAGATATAAAATACTTAAGTACTTCTTTAGACTATTCGATAGATATAACTAGTCGATCTCGTCGCTAGAGAATTTAATACTAGACTTTAATTTACGAATATAATTATAATTTAGAGAATATTATTTAGCGATAATAAATAGTTAATAGATTTATCTAGAAGATATTTAGATTAGACTAACGACGATATAATTTATACGGCCTTAAAATATATCGCTAGATAGTACTCTTAGATCGATATTATATCGTTAGCTTACTTTACTATATATCGAAATTATATACTTCGAATTAATAAATACTCGACTATCGAGGCGCTAGCTATTCACTCGAATATACGATAGATATTAATTTCGATTAACCTAAATAATAATCACTAAGTATTAGACTTTATTAATTATAAAATATATCGAATCGATATACTAAATAATATAAATTTAATAATCGATCTCGAAATCTTACGTAATCTTCTTATAGAGATTAACTATAATTCGAATAATTACTAGAACTATAAAGAGTCGCTAAATATTTACTAAACTAATCTTAGCGATTATAGCTTTTAAGTTATCGTTAATACTAGAGCTTTAGTCGAGATAGGAATCCTAGCTCGAGATATATTAACTAGCGAACTTAGATTTAGTATTCTTTAGAACTTATATCGTGATATTCGAGATTAGAATACTAGTAACCCTTATACTCGCGATCGCGTTATATTGCTATCGTAGCGTCGTTACGTATTAAAGATCGAGAATATCTTTAGAGTATTAGATTACTACTCGAACTATCTATACACTATATAGAAGTATATTAACGAGAAACTATATAGAATAATAGTAATAAATATTATAAATATAGAAGAGAGTAAGATTAAGAAGTTTAATATATAGATAGTCTCGAACTATCTACGAGACGCGCTTAACTATTTATAAAAGACGAGAAATAAGGAAAGACTAGTGAATATAGTGTCCTTAAAATATACGAAAAATACGAGATTCGTTAAGATCGCTAACGAACTAAAGAAGATTAAAGTAGAGTAATAAAATCGATTTAAAAAGATAAGAAAGATTAAGAAAGAGAAATCTATATTACTAATATTCTTAATATTAGATTTTTTAGATAATATTAATAACGATACTATAAAGAGAGTTCTAGTAATAATAGTAAGAGTAGTAATAATAAGAATAGTAAATAAGGACTTCGAATTTATAGATCTATATATACTAAATCGATGAAATAGACTAAAGTAATAAAAATACTATATATATTATAAATATAATAGATAATATTAATTCTACGATAAGAACTTAATAGACGATACGAAATTTATAGTAAGGTAATTAGCTAAGATAGAAACGTATATTATTAATCGTATACTATTTATATATATAAATACTATAAAGAAGAGTACGACACTCGAAAATTCGATAGATAAACTATATAATAGTACTAAACTAGTTTCTAAACTCTTTATAGTTTCTCGTATTTTTCTCACTAGTGTTTAACTCGATTCTAACGCGACGACGATAGATCTAGCGAAAAGATAGCTAAATCTCTCCCCTTTATCTCGTATGGCTATATAATTATTTTATAGATTTAAAGTCACTAAATCTATAAAAATAGCTATTAAGCTAGTGATTAGAATAGAGACGATAAAGAATATTAAAGACTTAGTATTATAGCGTCGAGGAATATAAATATTATATATACTAAGTATTATATTAGTAATAATAATAATAATATCGTAATCAGGATTATTATTTATCTTCGTACTATTATTATCTTTAATTCGGCGCTATTTATAGATATATAAATTCGCTTTATCTACTTTACTAAATTATTATTATTACTACCTATAGATTAGAATTCTCGACTATTATCGCGTTTACGAGCTAGTATATATTAATCTTATTCTACTAGCCTTATCTCACTAAAAGCTCTATTTTATTATTTTATTTTATTATAATCTCGTAATAATCGATCGATTTATATATATAAACGAATAGAAAGTATAAATAACGACTCTCGATCTAGTGTAGAGAGCGAATCGTTTATCCCTAGTGAACCACTCTATAAAATAAGATAAGAGAAGAAATATAAGAAGATCTTATTCGAGATAAGTAATAAATATCGAGTTCTATTCGATAAGCTATTAGACTATATCGTAATATATCGATATAATAAGAAGATAATATAGCGATTTATATCTCTAAAGCGCTATATATCTAAGTTAGCGAATTAGCTCGACGTAATAAAGATTAAGAAATAGATATAGCTCTTTAAAGGCGATCTTTAAGATATTGTTATATAACTTTTACGAAAAGAGATTATATTCGTTACTAAACTCGACGAGGTTTACATTAATATAGAAAATATAAATAATACTAGAAACTAGAAGTAGAATACTCTAATTATTTTTATTAATAGTATTAGTGAAGGCGCGCCTAAAATAATCTATCTATTATATTAAATCTACTAATTACGAGAACGTTTATAATAGCGAAGATCGAAGAATACTAGTCTTCGCGTCTCGTATATCGTTACGCTTCTCTACGCACTTTAGTAACGAAATACTTACTAAGCGATCTCGTTATAAGTCGAAGCTTTCCTTAAGGTAAATAAGTTATCGCGTAGAGTATTAAATATTATAAACGATTTAGGAATTACTCGATTATATAAATAAATACTTAAACTATAAGACGTATAGATATAAAGATCTCGAAATAAGATAGATACTATAAAGAACGATCTATATATTAACGTTATAATTAATAATTTTAATCTAGTAGATAGAGTAATAAATAAGAGACTTAGTGACTATAATAGCTATACGTTCTCGACTATAGGTTTAATTACTTACGAAGTCGAGATATTCGAATTCGATCTAAAATAGACTATACTAAATTCTTTATATAGGGTTAAATTAAAGAAGGTCGTATAGGTCGATATTAAATACTTATTATTACGTAAGGTAAGTAATTCTATCGATATCGAACGTACTATTTTATAGATCTACTTAATCTAAATCTATAAAAGCTAGTTTATATAATAGACTAATAATCTTTAATAGCTATAGTATTTCTATATCTTCTCTACTATTTAAGAGATATTTAGTAATATATTTAAGCGTCGTTACTATAAGATTATAAACTATCTTAACGAGACTATAAGCGAATCGTATACGCGCTCTAAAGATAAATAGATTAAACTCTATATTCGATCTAGAGACTACGATTCTCGATATAGAGTTACGTTACTTAAATCTCTTATAATAGATAAATCTACGATATAAGAAATATTAATAATTCGATATAAAATCTATACGAAGTAGTTAGGGAAGAGTAAAGATAATAAGTATTTTAAGTTAACTCTCTTCCTTATATACGACGACTAGAAAACGATTAATCGAATTTAAAGTTATCGTCGAATATAATTTATCGATAAGTACTTATACGATTTAAATAGATAATTATTTCCTTACTTTAAATTATAGTATATAAAGTTTAACTATTTAATATTACTATATAAGGTATATTAATATAGTGCCTTATAGAATAATTTAACTCTATACGTTAACGTCGCTAGCCTTAAATAAAAGAAACTAGAGAATCTTATAAAGTTATTTTGAAAACTCGAAGAACTCTTAATCTATATCTTTTAGACGAGAATTAGAGTAATCTTTATACGTAACCTTAATATAGATTAACGTCTACGAACTAGTAATAAGGCGACTAACGCGATAATCTCTAAGCTAAGTACTATAATACTCGATAGTCTAAAGAACTATATTAAGTAAATTTACGAGAAGATTTATACGAATAAGAATAAGAAGACATCTTAAGAGCTTTAAAATTATCTAGTATATCTTCGTAACGTCTTTCCGTATCTTCTCGTTAAGAACGAAATTAAGTACGAAGATATTAATTATCTATATATTACGATTATAATATTAGCTATATATTATTAAGAAAGCGAAAATATACGCTATACTAAAGAGCTTCTATATCTATTCTCGATTATCTACGCTTAAGAGACGATATTTAAAGAGCTTTAATATATAATTCTTACTAATAGTATCGTTAATTATTAAGGTAAATATAATACTTACTTCGAAAAGAATCGATAGTTTAAATTTTTAAATAAATTTATAAAGAAAATCTCTAAACGTAACTATTCGTTTAGTAAACTCGCTTTAGACCTTATAAGGAAATTAATATTAATATCGCTATAAGAAATACTTATAAATTATCGTTTTATCGTATAGATTAACTATAGAAGTGAAATAAAATATACGATTAAGTCGATATCGAGGAATATATTATACTTAGTCGAGCGACTATAGTAGAAGTATTTAGTTAGTCTCTAACCTAAACGATATAACGTCAGCGTATTCGTGACGAAAGACTTCTTGAATATTAGGGTACGACACCTATCGACGAATCTATAACGGTTTAACGAGCGCTTAGAACGAATAGAGTTAATGAACGTCGGGGTGTTATCGATAAACAACGACGATAATAACCTTAACGACGAGGGGTTAACTAAGTAGGAGCGTCGTATCGACGTATATCGCGCACGTCTTAACGACTCGTCGACTAGCGAAATAGAATCGATGGTAGGGTATAGCTTAGACTCGAATATAAGTATTATCTCGCGTTAATCTTTTATAGATTTAGTATAGGTGATCGTCGATAAATCTATTAAATAGCTTTCTATATACGATAGTATATTCTATAATATATAATTATTTATTAAGATCGACATTATAATGTAAAACACGATTTTTAGGTGCGTGTAATAGCCTTGGCGAGAAGAACAGGGGTTTTCACGTATTGAAGCTTAGACTCGTTTGGCAAACAATTCTGCTGAATTTTTTGATTGGCTCGCCAATCCTGCCATACCCAGTCTGAGAACTGAGATAAATGAGCCTCAAATCATCAACGTGCTTCACTAATGCCCGACTGGCCAATCAACCATGCGAACAGGGCTATCAAGATGATTAACGGCGCGGGAACTTGTTGACGTCTTCTCGCTTGTGCAATCCTCGACCTCAAGTTCAGCAGGACCAAAATAACAGCCAGTCAGCAACCTCGTGGAAGATTTATCGCTATCCCTGCACAGAATTTGGTGGCGCATGAGCCCGGATTGTTTCAGGGGGTCATCCGAGGTCAAGCGAACCTGTCGAGAGCACCAGGGTAAAAGAAATTGCAGGACAAGCATAGCAAGCCATTTGCGACGAAGCACCATGTTAAGCACGACACGTTCACACATATCACAATGTTTCGCCATATCTGTTGGCTTTACAAAAATTGCAAATCGAACTGAGCATGGGGAAAACAAACTCGACATATTATTTTGTCCTCCCTGAGTTCCAAAGGACTTTTCTTATGCTTCTCTGCCGTGTCCGCCACAGGAGCAGAACCCACCTCTCGGAAGATTTTGAAAACCATGTCAAAGAGGCGACAGGCCGCCACGCGAGAGGCTAAGGGCAAGATGAAGCACGCCAGTCACGGCACCCCGGCAATCTTCGACGCCTGTAAGTGGCTGTTCTCAACCTCACTCCCCCATATCCCGCTTGCTTCACATCCTTTGATGTTTCCATCTTCTCATTCTGTGACTGACTACGTCCGAAGATTGGTCTCAGCAAGCCTGCGACTTTTCCCTGATTTCCCCATCTGCTCATTTGTGCAACAGGGTTTTCAGCTCGCCGGCTACAAATCCTACAATGGTAACAATGCCCATTATTCGACTGCCGGGCTGGCCACAATCCATGGCCACCAGGATCTCGTATGCAGAACCTCGAAGCTTACCCATGCAAGTCATGCCAGATCCCAGTTATCGATGGCTTTCAGGACGCTAGTTCCCGATTTCTCGCTTTCGCTTGCCATGGAGTTGCATCCGCGTGATAAATCTGTGGCATTTCCTGCATCGGATATCGATGGTCAATATCCTTCTAACGTCCTACTCCCACCTTGTCCAGTTTGAGGAGCTCCAACCCCTCAACACCTCAAGTTAAGCGATGTCTCGTTGTGACGGTTTCACTCTGCGGAAGACTGCCAGGCTTTATCGAGGTTGACTTCCCGCGTCATTCGTCATTACCCTTCGCTTGCTGTCACTCATTTACCATAGTATCGCTGCCGTGAGAAGTCCGGATTTCTAAATCATGCCCACCAGATGGCTATCTGTCGGTCATAGAAACCCTTCTCAAACCAACAATTCAAATCCGCACTCGAGAGCAAAGCAGAAAGGCTTTGATTTTGCTTTCTCGGACCCGACAACTAGCATCCCCAACTCTACTTGCAGGACATTCTATTCTGCCAGATCACTCGGCCCACGTCCTACCACATCTGGAGGTCCTACTGGAAAGAGGAAGCCGCCCATTGACGCCCCTTTGAACAGACCACAGACGTCGGACAACCACAAAGCCTCGCCCTTGAAGAACAAACATGTCGCCTTGAACGCCGACCACAGTTTGATCGGTGTCGCATTTGGAAGTCCGAGTCATCCCCCCGCATCCTTCGGCATCCCACCAGCAGAGCACATCGATCCGGAGGAAGACCCATCTTTGCGATATTGCGCGCCTTTCACAGAAAGGCCGTTTCAAATGAACTCAAAGAAATGGCAAAAGAAACTAGGGACACTATTCAAGGCCCGTCAGATCGCCATCAAGCGGGAAGATGTGCCATCGGGTCCAACGGTAGGGTTACCCACTGGCTTGGTAGTCATGGACAAGAGCCCGACGACTCCGAACCATGCATTCGCAGAGCACAGACTACAACCACTTTCTCAGGTGGAACCTCCACAACGTGAACCTCCTCCACCCCCGAAGGACAGTAAATCCGTCGACAAGCCTGGACAAAGGCCCGAACAGGATCTTGTATCAAGACCATCAACTGCCACTGATGCTAGCACCTGGAGTGAGCTCTATCCTAGGAAGCCTGTACCGAAGCTGGAGCTCGAAATACCTACTCAACCTCTGGAGCGATTCAGTGTTATGTTCCGAAATCTGCCCGCCGCGAGACGTTCCTCCTCCCTTCTTGCTAGACGGAGCAAAACGTTAGACAGTCTAAGGTCGTTCGATGATAGTCGACCAAACACGAGTTATGGAGAAGATACAGTGGCGAAAACAACCCCAGACCCTCTCACCCCATTGATGCCGCCGAAACTGATGAGCATGGCAACCCCAACTCGCTCACCTGCAGCAAGCAAATATTCCCTTTTCCCTTCACCGGCTCCTATCAAACCCACTGGGCGAACACCTGTTTCAGATAAGCAAACCCATCAGCTCAAGAGGACAGCAAGTTCTCCGGCCGCCTTGTCTCCTATGCAGAATTACTTTTCCTTCGCAAGACCAGAACCACTCAATCCCAAGCGGATGGAGTCATCAGAGCAGATTTTCAATAGCCCCGAGGAACATACTGCCTCGACCGACAGACGATCTCCTTGGAGTGCTGCCCACTCTTTGCAGTCGTCCGTCTCATCTGCGACCACGGCAGACGACATATTCTTCTTCGACATCAAGTCATTCCGCGATTCGAAGGGAGTAGAAGATGGTCAATTCGTCATGACTAGGCCAGACTCAGCGGCAGTAGAACTTGTCCGCACAAAATCCAAAAAGGGTGCTGTGTCGAGCCGCCTACGCGAAGTCGAGACCCCGCAGTCGGACAAGGGTGAGCAAGCAGCAATTACTACCACCGCTGTCAACACCCCAGACGATACATCTACCACTAGGCATATTTCTGTGGCACCCACCACGACGACCAGTTCTACCACGAAACATACCTCCGTCAACACGGCCTACTTCGACGAAGCATTCGCGGCAGTCGAAAGACTCACGTCGCTCACCACAATGAGCGAGGAACCAATCCCTCCATTCCCCTTCGCTATCCCTACGGTGGCGATCGCAGCACATACTAGCGAACAGTCATCTCAGCCAGCCTCTTCACAACACCTCCAACCCCGATCGCGTCGCAGGTCACGCGAAGATATCACCCGCCTGATACCCTCTCCAGTAGTCGAAGTCAAGGAAGACCTCTCGCCCAAGTCCGACACAACCATTACCACCCCTCACCCTCAACCACTAGTCCTCCCTCACGTCTCCGCTATCAAATTGGTCGATCGTCCCATTGGGGACTCGCCAACCCTCCCACATGGACCTCTCACTCTGCGTCGTCCAGTACCGACTGTTCCCGCCAACGACACCGAAGACAAACCGCCCCCAGTCCCGAAGAAAGACGCCAAATTCATCCCACTATCCAAATACGCCGCCAGAAATACCGTCACCAAAATCGAACAAACCGGCATAATCCCTACACGGCCAACGCGCTCGAACACCGACAACACCCTCAGACCTCCAATACGCTCACCGTCCATGCGTGTAGCCATGTCGAAAGAGCGATCCGCAACCCTACCCTCATCCACGTCCCTGCAAGGCCTAGAAAAAACCGTCCCACCACCCAGTCACAGTCCGTCTCAAGCAGGCCCAGGCCACTCAGTGAGCAATTCCGTCGCCGAAGTCGCAGTCGCCCGTACAGTGTCGGTGATCCGTAAACAAACCGCCACAGCCCGCGTCGTTGTCCCACGAAAAGCAGAAGGCGTCGACGGCAGTGGTAGTGTGGACGAGGACAACAAATTCATTGTCGGCAGCGGTCTAGGTCGTCACCGGCACAAACGCAGCACGTCCAAATCTCAGTCCAAAGATAAAATCAAGGTCAAAGTGACGAAGCGTGAGCAGCCTGACAGAAACTCGACGTATCAGAAGATGGCGAAGGAGGCGCGGAAGTGGGAGATTCTGGAGAAGAAGGCTTATTCGCCAATCGTGGTGCAGGCGAGGAGTGGGCATAAGCCTGGGTTGAGTGTTGGGCTGGTTGTTGAAAGTATATGAGATGCACATCTTCCTCAGGCTCAGGTATGCTGGTGCACGTAACGTATGTGGCGCACAGATGGAACTGCTTTCCTTGTGAGAACTACATCTTACGATTTTTCTATCTGTATATATTACGAACTTCCTTTTCATCTTGAGCGTGGGTCGGACACACAAGGATATCCAAAGCTGGAGAGTCGCGGGTGGGCGCCCAAACATTTACCTATCAGGTATCGGGCTTCACTTCCAGCCTTAGAGCAGAGCATTTGATAGACGGTTTTGGGCTGGCTCGGGCACATAGGAAGGGCGCTGCCTCGAACAGACGTCCTGTGCACAATGAGAACAAGTGTACACGTTCATATGCATTCTGCTTTCCGCAATTACTACTATCCGTCTCGATCTAATTGTGTCTACCTCTCCCACACATCAAGCTTTTGCTCCTTTCTTCTTCTGCAGACTCTCATCGATATCCACCTGCACAGTCTGCACCTCCTCCACCTTCGCAACAGGCACAGGCACGACCACACCCTCCAACCACCACTCCATCCCAGGGTATGCATCACTTAAAACCAGAATATCAACCTTGACTTCTCCACCACTCATCCCCTCCAACACAGGCATCTTGATCTTGACATGACTGTTCTCCATAGCCCTGCTCTTCTGACCCTGTCTGCCTGCCATCGCCCACCCGGCTCTCTTCAACGCGAGGATATCAACACCCACATTGCCCCTACTCTTCGATCCAGCCGGCATCACGACGACAAAGTAACCTTCCGTCTGCGGCTTAGGGAACTTCGGCGCATAGATCCTGGCCTCCGGATCGTTCAATCTGTTCCCTCTCTTCAAATGCACCTGCAGCACACCTCCAGCATCACCATTCGCACTAACCGTAATATCAGGCAGTGCGCCGACCGCTTTCGCGAACTGCGCACGAGCACCCTGCGCTCTGATCCCCAACACATTCATCAACCCGTCAACAGTCTTATGTCCATGTCGACTAGCCAGTACGGCAGTCGTAACAAGATCAGCCGGCACTTTACCCTCGAGCTTCGGATCAAACACCTCATGCACACCAGGTAGAATACTAAGCGGGTAATCCTCGGGCCATCGCGCACTCTTGATACATTGCAGTAACCGCACCATCTGAACCACAGCGTCTAACCGGTTCAACTCGGTCATGACATCAATGCCAGCCTGAATAATTCGGATCCCCTGGTCAAGCACGGAGATCTGGTCACCGACATAATCACTGATCGGTAACTCGATGCGCGACATGAACGCCTGAATCAGTAGGAACGCTTTCACATGCGGGTCCCACAAAGGTAGACTATCGAACAGCCCCTCCGTGTCGAGCGGCAGATTCTTGACGAGTTCCGCATTGATAAGATCCTCGTTATGCCGGACAGGAAGTTCATCAAATTCAGTAGCTTGGCTGATCCATGCCAGGGCGTCTGCGAACGTGGTATGCGTCGTCTTGCGTGCCTTGGACAAGAATTTCCGGATGGTAAGATGACTCAAGTAGTAGTAACTCATGATCTTGCCGAACGGCGTACTATCGACGTCGCCGTTGTTATGGACCGCCACACAGTCACTCTCCGCAAGGTCGTCCAATGACTTGTCGACCAGGGTCACCATGTAGTCTGCAGCAAGCTGTCTGGCAGTCAATTGGCTTTCTCTGTGCTCTTCGGCTGAGATCTCGAGACCATAGTATGTAGGATTCTTGTGTAGACGCCGGAAAAAGAATGTCCATGTCAAATAGTCGAGCGCGTCTTGCTTGGTGGTGATGACACCGGCTGAGACCTCGGCGCCTAAATGGTTGTCTAGGACCTTGTGCAGAGAACTTTCGACAGGGAAGCCAGTGTGCAGGAAGTGCTTGTAAAAAGCCTTTTTAGCATCTTGGGTGAAGATGCGAGCGATGCCAGACGTATCGAATTGGGGTCGGCCAGCGCGGCCGAGCATCTGCAGCACATCCGTCAAATCCATATCCTTGTACCCTTCGATCTTGGCATCGAAGAATTGTGTCCCCTTGACAACAACAAGGTGAGCGGGCAGATTAATTCCCCAGGCTAGTGTCGACGTTGCGACAAGGATCTGGATCTTATTCGCGGCGAAGAGTTGTTCGGAAAGCGTGCGATCAGACTCGACCAGACCGGCATGATGAAGACCTATGCCAAACGAGAGTGCCTCCTTGAGCGCTTCGTCTTTGACCGCAGACAATGTGTGCAGCAGGTCATCTTCTGAGTCGAAATGCAAAAACCGACGAGGATCTTCCTCCATGCCGCAGAAATTGATAAGATCTTTGGCGGTCAACCGTGTCTGTCTTCTGGATGCCACAAACACGATGACGGGCTTTTCAGGACTGTGGTTCTTGATCGCCAGGTATGTTGGCCGGTTCATGCTCTGCATCAGAGGACAGAAACCGCGCTGTTCGGGGAAGCCGTCAATGTAAATCTCCAGCGGTACAGGTCGGACACTGTGGCGGAAGTTGAACAGGCCTTGATTATTCCCTGGCTTCACACCCAACCAGTTACCCAGATCAGTGGCATTGGCGCACGCGGTCGACATTCCCACCAGACGGATAGATCCACTTTCAGCCTGAGACGCAATGTAGTTCATTCGTGACACAATAATCTCGAGAATAGGCCCACGGTCACTGCCCAGAAGGTGAATCTCGTCAATGATGACAAGCGATACTTGTCGCACATAGGACCTGGTCTGCCATGATCTGGATATACCGTCCCACTTTTCAGGCGTAGTGATGATAATGTCGGCATCACGGATTGTCCGGGTATCAGGGGTATTGTCACCTGTCAATTCAACCAGTTTCAAGCCCATCGGTCCTACTAGTCGTTTGCGCCAATCTTGGACTCTTTCTCGCACCAATGCTTTCATAGGTGCAATGTAGACAACTTTGCTTCCTGGATGTTCACGGAACGCCCACCACATGGCAAGTTCGGCGGCCACGGTTTTGCCGGAGCCCGTCGGCGAACCCAGGAGAACATTGTTTGACGTATGATATAGCGTATGGAAGATCTGCGTCTGCATGGGATTGAAGAACGGGAAACGTTGACCGTACAGCTCTTCCAACGCTGGATTCTTCAAGGCACTGATTGGGAGAGGTTGCAGATCCAGTAGGTCAGTATACACACTTTCGGTATCCGGACGAATGAGGTGTTGGAAAGAAACAGGATGGACTGTTTCGGCGCCGAGCCAACGGTCGGAGATTACTCGCACATATATCTGTGATGGTAGAGGATCGGCGAGCGGAATAGTCAAGTTCAGCTCGTGGCTATCATGCATCTTTCTTCGACTGAGGATGAAGTACTCGTGATGATAGATCTCTGATGTGTCGGAATTTTCGACCCAAACCCAATACGATTCAGACGTACCATGATGTCGGTCATTCCAATTGAACTCCGGGTAAAGGTACAATCGCATTCTGAGCACGTCACGATTGAGAGGTGCTATTTCAGCCTCCACAGACATGGTTGGGAAGTTGTCGAGCAGCCTCGATATGGTGGTGCCCATCTTCTGGTTGTGCACCAGGTTGCCAATTTCCGCAGGTTCCATCTCGCGAAGACTCTCAATGTTGGATGATGGCGCCTTGTCGTCCAAATTCTTGAGGACCGGAAGAGGTAGGTCAAATTGGTGAAAGGGATGTTGGAATGGCCACATCTGCTTCTCAATCGCTTTACACATGGAGAGCAGTACCTGACATTGATAGCCCCAACCTCTATTTAGGGCGATCATGAACAAGGCACGACAGATTCTGGCCGCATTCTGTGCAACATATGCCAAGTCCGATACCAAGGCGAAATCTTCGAGTTTAGCTCTGGAGATGTGAGATTGTAGCAGGATATTGGTCTTCGCGTGGTTTTCGACGACTTTCTTCTCTTTCTCCTTTTCTTTGTCATTCCCAGTGCCCTGAGGCATAGTCTTGGGTGGTTCTTCAACCTGACACGCCACGGCTTCTTGTTTGAGTCGTTGTAATTCTTCTGCTTCATTGTCCCTAGACTGAATATTGTCGAATTCACTGCTCATAGCGATCATTTTCAGAACATCTGCTTCACTAGCATGAGGTCTCATCATAGTGTTGAAGATCTCGATGCTGTTTTGAAGGACATAATACTGGCTTGCAATGCGACCCACGTCTTTGGGCCGGAGCTCGTCGGTTCTCTCATTGAATATGATCATCTGGCTTCTGTGCAAGGTCCGAGCGGCATCAACAATCAGCTTCCGTCTGCGTTGACCTAGCTGTGGATCGTCTTGAAATTCATTCCAGTCGATACCGTACGCCTCGGGATTCTTTCTCATGCGAACAAAAAGGTAAGAATAACCCAACCAGGTTACAGCTTCTGCTATTGTAGTAACAGTACCCAGACTGATTTCAGCGTTCAGATTGTCAACCAGCTTGTGCGAGAACCTCGACTCGATGGGTTTCTGTTGAGTAACAGCTGAAAGGTAGAACTGTAGCTTGTCCTGAGTTGTGCAGATGAAGCCAATACCGGTGTCCTGGAATTGTGGACGACCAGCACGACCAAAAATTTGCAGGACGTCCAGAATCCCCAGGTCCACGAATTTTCCAGCTTCAGCGCTGTAAAGCTGTGTACCTTTGATAATGACAGCTGCAGCTGGTAAATTGACACCCCACGCTAGAGTTGCTGTACAGCAAAGGACTTTGATAGCACCTTCGGAAAAGATCCTCTCAACGAAGTTCCTGTCTGTGCGTGGCATACCGGCATTGTGGCAGCCGAAACCTTTGGGCACAATGTCACGAAGTTCTCGACCCCGAGTTGTCTTCAAGTCTGCCATAGCTCTGACATATGCTGGATGTTCTGGGTCAACGAGTAGATCAACACATCCATCATCAACAGCCATGGTGTAGAGCATCCGAGCAGTGAGAACCGTATCTTTTCTGGAATGGACAAAGACCATGACTTGTTTGTCTTCTTTGAGGAGCTCCTTGATCTTCTCAAAGGTAACCTGGTCAAGATTATCGCGCTGAACTTTACTCCCAACCTTTCCTTTGACACCAATGAAATGCTGTTCAAGGGGAACCGGGCGGAAGGATGCGTCGAAATAAAACAGGCCGTTATTTCGATTGACTTTCAGAAAGTCCGCAACATCGACATAATTCGGCAGTGTCGCAGAAAGACCGACAATTCTGATGAGTGATTGCGTGCTTTCGACTTGTCTTTCCGTTCTCGCAACTAGGGATTCAATGACGGCGCCACGATCGTCATGAAGCATATGAACTTCATCAATGATAAGCAGGCGGACCTTTTGTACAAGCTCGGTATCTCCTGTACTCTTCCGAGTCACCACATCCCATTTCTCCGGTGTCGTCACAATGATCTGGGTGGCTGCAATCTCGCGCTTGGTCAACTGCATGTCGCCAGTCAATTCACGGACCTGGACGCCCAGCCATGCAAGGCGCGACCCCAATTTCTGTGTCACTTCTGCGGCAAGTGCTTTCATTGGTGCAACATAGACTATCTTGAAGTCATCGGCCAGAAGGACGAAGTCGGTGGCATCGGGTTCTTCGATAGGGTTTGGGATGATATTCTTAGAGACGGTCTGGAGGATGGTAAGCATGGCAGCATCTGTTTTACCAGCACCTGTGGGTGCGCAAACGAGCATGTTCTCCGATGTGGTATAAGCCACAGGGTAGAGCAGGCTTTGCATACGGTTGAGTGACTTGTATCCTTTGAATGTACGTTGACACAACCCGTCCATATCTTCGATATTGACCAGTTTCCGCCCCACACCCAAAGTGCCGACCTTCGCCGCCGGAACAGAATATTCCTCGTACTTTGCATAGTCGTTTCTCGTGCTGCCGAGAGGCAAGCCGTATCTCTTTCCAGACGCATCGAGGATGTTTCCAGCAGCAGCCGAGTCCGACTTGTAGACATGGGCGTACTTGGGCGTACTTCGATCATATGCTGGGGCAAGAGCGGCATGTTTGTGTTCATAGTCTTGTTGCCTCAGTGCAGCCTCCCGTTCTTGGACAGTCTGCAACTGACCAAATAGTCCGTCTGTTTGGAGGGTGGTGGCACTAGGACCAGACAGAATCTCCCTACGATGAGAAATAAGTTCAATGACAAAGTCAAGGTCGTCGAAGCCAACAATGTCGGCGAGTGACATTTGAAGTTCATCCTCTGAGCTGTCCGAAGCAAGAACTGCTGTGATTTGCTGTTCCAAGTCAGAAGTATTGATGCCTTGCCTTGAGCGGGCGAAATCAGAACATTTGCTGTGAAGCCATGCTTTGTCAAAAACACCATCCTTGACCGTGGCGGGAGTTCGAGATCCATTGGCGTCAAAATCGTCAGTGGCAGGACTATCGTCCAATTCACTCTCAACGTCCCAGATGTCGTCCTCGATTTCGTCGCTGAGATCGTCGTCAAGATCTAGATCTGCTCCGTACATTTGAGAGGGATCGTTCAGAGGTGGCAATTTCAGCTCTGCAATGGCATTTCTCATGGCTGTCATTTGAGCCAGCCATTGTGGCTCCGCTTGGAAGGTCGACCCTGCCATCCTGGTATTTACAACAAAGACCGTTGCTTCGAGTTATTAGTCTGGAGAAGATAGTTGCAGTTATGGTGATGCTGGATGACCATGAGATGAAAAGAGGGAGTCATCACAATCATGCCAAGATATCGAGCCCACTTCACCTGTCATGACTAAGTAGTTAGTAGTAGTCGCCGTCACCAAGTGATGCTTCACTTGCACATCAGGAATGATACTGCTCCGACCTACACACATTAAATTTCATGCTTTTTGGGATACTGCTCCTGTAATATCAATATTACTATGCTTGTGGTGCCATTAATTGTCTCAAGAACTCCTTTCCACCAACCAGCCATGAACAACCTTCTACACCGCCGGTCCTGCTCCAACCCACGTCTTATAACTCCTGAATGGACCTCTCCTGTTGTCTGTGTTGTTGTATGAGAACTGGGGACTGAACTCCAGCTGATTTGTAGAGAAATATAGCCATCCATCATAAATCGCCGCGCTGTCGGCATGCTGGATCAGCGCATTTCTGACCAGAGTTTTGACGACATATCTTTCTGGTGGCACTGGTACGAGAGGTGGCCCCCCAGGAGGCACCCCATCAACCGTCTCATTCACCTGGCTCTGAAGTGTGTCAACATAGAAGATGGCATTGTGTTCACTCGCCAGAATATAGACCCGTCCGCTATCGTCAGCAGTAAATCCGGCTTGTTCCGTGCCACATTCCCCTGGGTTCTGGACCGCCGCAAGGACTTGCTCATCGCTCAATGAGTTGTCGACAACGACTTCTTGGCTCACATAGTAGAACCGGCGACTTGAAAGGACACCCCAGTACACATTGCCACTGGCAAGCGCAATGCCGTCGCTGCCAATAGTGGAAAAGACTCTGTTTGTCCCGTTCCAGCTGTAGATAGGCTGACCATCATAGACACCCACGTACCCAGGGTCTGACTTGACGACGGTTGTGTTAAACAGTCGTCTGTTGACGGTGCCATTGTCGAGATTGATGCTGACGATGCTTCCATCGGCACTTTCGTCCGTAAGAAATGCGTATCCTTTGCCTCCACCGAGAGTGTTGTTGATGCGTACATCGTTGATGTTGAGGTTGTCGTGGTACAAACTCAACGGGATCAGATATGTTGCCAAAAGATTACCTGAGAGATCGAAGGACATGATCTTCGCCCCGCCCGGCGTGGCGCTCTTGTTACCAGGTGCTATACCGGAATCGACAATCCAAAGCTGGTTTATGCTATCTAGGACCACGTTTTGAACGTTGATGAAGCATGTACTGACATTTTGCGTGGGCGTACAGTTCTGGTACGCAGCGTTTGGCCATGGCTGCTCTCCAGTAAAAGATGTCGCTATGACCACATTGTTGGGAGTTGCCCCTTGGTTGCGAGGATAGGTCAGATAGATGTTGAGAGAAGGATCAACGGCAAAGCCAGTTGGTGCTCGTGTCGACTCGTGAACGGGCTCTAGCGAGCCTCCGATGATAGTGAAGTCTTGAGGACAGATGCCATAGGTGCCATTTGGTCCAGCACTCACAATTGCTGGGCACGTAGAAGGGAACTGAGCGACTACGTGAACGGCCAGAGCTGAGACCAGCAGTAGCTTCCAAGACATTGTCCGAATAGATTTTGCAGCAGCAGTGTTATTTGTTGTGGTTTGCTGTAGATCTCAGGTTGGGCGTAGGTCGTGCCGTCTGCCAATATATACATTCTGCAGGTTCAGTCGGGGTAACACATCACTTCTAGCCATGAGGTCATGTAACAAACATCCTACCTGGGTACACATCCATTTGGGTATGGTGAGTGACAATAGTTCCTGCATGGTGTACCTTCTCCGCATCATGAAGTGTAATGGTCCGGGGACCGCTGCATTCATGCTTCAGCTTTGAGGGGTCGCAGCGGGTGCGGCCATGGAGAGTGTCCGGAGCTAGAAAAGGGCTGGTAGATTTCGACCCTCAAGGCGCGAGAAGTCACGTCTCCAAATTCTCCGGACCGCGATATAGGCATCTGACATTTTGGGTGGCTGATAAGGACAGTAGATTGGTAGTTGAACAGGCAGTGAGATCTGGATGGATTTTCCAGCCCAGGCGGCTCTTTACCTCATGAGATTATTGGGCCAGGGAGGCCTGGGCGCCACAGAGAAAGAAACCACTCGGTACGGAGTAACTATTGGCGGCGGCATGTGACGTCCTACCACTTTCTAGGCTTCATTGTTGCGCTTTCAAGTCATTTCTGTATCATATTTCCAACGAAACCCACCGCTACCACAAATCAAGCTGACACTCAAGCACCATTAAACACTAAAGATCCAATTCTCCTCGAGCCTGCCAGCCATCCACTGCATTCAACCGACATTGTACCACCGTCACCATGAAGATCTACTACATTGGAGTAAGCCACAAACATACCCCGGATGCGGCACAACAAAGCACAAGACATGTTAACACATACATTAGATCGTCCGAAACGACCCAGTTCCCGCCACTGAGCTCGCCGTCGAGCGAGACTTATCCTCGTTCTCTCGATTCACACGCGACAGGTCCGTCGAAACTCCCTGATCTCATTCATACCCGACTGACGTACCCCCAGCTATGGCGAATTCATGACCATGTTCGCCAAAACCGTGGCAGAACGCACAAGGCCCGGCGTCCGACAAGACATCGAAGAGAAGTCCTACACATTCCACGCATACGGTTCGAGCCAGGGCGTAGCCGGTATAATCATCAGCGACGCAGAGTACCCAGCACTAGTGGCACATCAACTGCTTTCTAAAATCATCGACGAATTCACATCCCAGAACCCCCGAACCAGCTACTCGAGCCCGAGTGTGACGAGTCGACCATTCCCTCAACTGAAAGAATATATTGTGAAATACCAGAACCCGGAGGCAGCAGACAGCATTATGCGAGTGCAACGAGAACTCGACGAGACCAAGATCGTTCTTCACAAGACCATCGAGAGCGTGCTGGAACGAGGAGAGAAGATTGACAGCCTTGTCGCGAAGTCCGACGGCCTAAGTGCACAGAGCAAGATGTTCTACCAGCAAGCTAAGAAGCAGAACTCGTGTTGTATCGTCATGTAAACAGCGAAAGAGTCGGTCAGAGAGCCACGACAGAACTTGGGTCTCGTTGGAGAGCGACGCGACTCGATTCGACATGAAATGGCATTACAAGCAGGCGTTGGGCGTTCGCAGGACTGTTCATAAATCCATGCACCTTTCGTCAATTTCAGTACATGCTTTCCTGGTGATCGTTTCGAATGTTCATCCCACCACTCTGCCATTCTTGTCATTTGGTCCCCGTCTCGCCAACTCCTCAAGTGGTTCGCCATCAACCCTCATTCCCACCCACTCCTCCATCCTGGTGGCATTAATACTCGGCCCCTGGTAGAACTTGATAGAAGGCTCATTCCACTTCAATACACTCCACTCGAGCCTCTTACACTTGAGGCGCAAACACTCCCTGGCGAGTGCTTGTATCAGCGCACCCCCAAATCCTTGGCCACGATAGGACGGGCGAACGAATAGATCTTCGAGGAATATCCCCGGGGCGGCGCGCCAGGTGCTGTAATTGTGGAAGTAGAGGGCCATGCCTGCCACGCCACTTGCAGAATCATCCTTGGTGGTGACGGGCTCAATTAACAATGTCTTAGCATAGCCCTGGGTGAAACCGCCCTGAGCACTCTTGTCAGGAAAAGACAAGGTCTCACGTAACGTTTCTTCCGTGGCGAGAACCTCGTGCAGTGCTTTCTCGTAGGATGCAAGTTCGTTGATGAGCTGGAGAATGGTCGGGACGTCGGATTCCTGGGCATACCGGATTTTGTAGGTTGGAGTTGAGATTTCGGCCATTGTAGCGGCAGAATTGAATGGCTTGAGGCTGGGAGTTCAATGTCCTCGCTTGTATGTATGTACAGAACAGATCTTCCACCTGTAGAACCGGATATCCCAAGATGTCTGAGTTGGACTGGATCTGTTCGAGTGACAAGCGGTGTTGCTGGATAAAATCCTGAGAACTGAATTCGCAGAGATGACCAATGCCGCTCAGTCTGCTTAAGTCTTAGAAGCACAAGAACGATGCAATAGAAATAAGGTCCAAATGTAGGGACAGTCCCGGAGGGAAAGAAACTCCAATGTAGATGTGTAAGCCGCGTCGTAGAATATTGGTTCTGCGAACGGTGCAAGATGCAAAAGGGCGTGAGTAGTACTCAGTACGTAAATATAAATTTGTTGATCAACAGCCGACGAGGCTGACGTCCTGATTTTTCCAACAACTAAACACTCTTCAGCCTTGTGAGAACAACATACAATGCCCATTTGAATACAATTGCCGCCCGCTCAAATGCCACTGACTGGATTCATTGCTGTACAGACTTCCGCAAATGCTTATGTTCAATTTTATTGCCGACCACAAGTATCCAGACTCAAACGCCAATCGCTTCCAACGCATCAACAATACTTAAGCAACAACTTTCTTTGATGGACTCCTGCTCCGCGCTCGATGCTCTTTGCTGGGACTTCGCTGATACTCTATTTGTTGCTGTTGACCACCAAATGACTGCTCACCATGCCAGCCCACATAAGGTTGACCGTATGGCATACCTGGCGAGATAGCAAATTGTCCCATCTGACCATTCTGTTGTCCTGGATGCATGTACGAACCCGACGGAGGTCGATACATGCTAGTGTTGTGATTTTCTTGTTGCCGTCTGTACAGCGTGAAAGTTGCATTGTTGACGACCAACCCTACCACGACCAATGTAATGGTGAATATCCTGTCAAAATTGTTAGATTTCTCCCTTACAGATATAACCGCCACACTCACATGGTCTTCAAGCTGATGGGCTCGACAAAGCTGTCAAAGATTTCGGCAAAAGTGTGTGCACTCAACCTCGCTCGCTTGACCGAGCTAGGATCTCGATTCATGCACAACTCCCAATTACTGCAGACACTCTCGAGGGCCGGTAATCTGGTGTCGGCGGCACACCGATTGTCAATGTAGTTCTTTGAGCATGCCGCCATTTCCGCCAGAACTTCCGCCATAGCATCTTCACTGGCACGGTCGACATCCGCACGTATAGTGGCATAGAATGACCAGAACATATAGAGACATCCACCCAGAATCGCAGCATTGAAAAACACCTGCAGGTATTTCGCAATGATTGACGGCGCATCGGGGTATGTATGAATGAATGTGAATAGACCTGTGATCCATCCCACTTCTTCCACCTTCGGCTTTGAGGGTTCTGTCGGGCTGGGTGTCGACTCGTCCTCACTGTCGTCTGCAGTGTCTCTTCTGCTCAGAACCAACTGTTTGTCAAACTTCTGTGCTCTTCGACGCTTCTTGTGTATTCGTCTGGCAATCAGGTCGCTGTGCGGTTTTCGGATCTCTCCACGACCGGGACTTGGAGCGAACTTGTCGTACAAGCCAAATAACGAGCTTCTCTTACTCTCCGTCCTCTGCGGACTAGCCTTGAATTCAATCGAAATCGATTTCCCATCGGGAGTGTCTTCATTGTCGGTTTGTTCGAGAGGTGAAGAGTTCTCGGGTCCGGAGGAGAAATCGATGTCGAACGGTTTTCGGGGTGTGGTGAACGATGAGGCACGAAATGGAGAAGCGGAAGGTGTTGTTGATGGAGCGTTTGAGAAGAAGAATGGTTGATTGTCAGGTGCGCGTAAGGATGGCAAAGCGGATTTCTTCGGTGAGTCGAACTCGCTATGAGTGCCTGCTTGCGGTGAGTAAAGGGACTCTGGGAGGGTGTTGTCTTGCATACGTTTCTTTGCTTGCGCCTCCATGATGTGTCTGTGGAAAGGCGAGGTGGGATCGACTGGACCGTGACCTTGCCATTCAAAGTCCATGGGGCTTTCTGTTCCACGAAATGCCATGTTGATATGTCACAACGAGAACGTTCTTGAAGTACTGGCAGTAACTTAGGCGGCAAAGACCAACGGTTCGGTTCTTCAATCGCCAAGGGAAAATAAACAATGACAACAACCGCGCCTAAAAATGCCCCGGATTTTGGGCCGGAATTGATTTCCATGGTTCATCCCTCCAGCTGACAAACCACAGTTTGAATCAATCGTTCTTTTGCATGATCTAGCCAGAATCCTGATATCCCTTTGCTACTACAATCATGCCGAGGGAGCAATCCGAGGAAGCTCAATGGTGGTTTGAGGCGGTGTACTCTGCTGTTCAACAGATTCCTTACGGCAAGTGCACCTCCTACGGCCATATCGCTCTCCTCCTCGGGTTTCCAAGGCGGGCTCGTCAGGTAGGAGTCTGTCTCAAACATCTATCTACATTCGACACCAATGAGCCTGATAAGTTCTTCTATCACGATCAAAATGTGCCATGGCAAAGGGTGGTCAATGCCAAAGGCGGCATTAGCCCACGAGGGGATGGTGGAGCTGCCGCAAACAGGCAAGCGGAGAGGTTACGCGCAGAAGGGATTGATGTCAACGACGCGAGAGGTGTTGAGGACATGACTGTGGACTTTGGGAGATTTGGATGGTTCCCAAAGAGGCTGCCCAACGACGAGAGCGACAGCGAGGATGAGGAGGATGAGGATTGAAGGATTCAATGTTAAAGCTGGAGACACGAACGAATGACGCGACATTCATTCGCCCCAAGACATTCAACGGTCTCTGCCACGTCCGATGAGGCAACTATGAAACAGTCCGAAAGGTGTGGGCTAGCGGGTTCCCTCAACGACTCTGAAATGTGGGTGATGGACACTAACAGCCCGGCGGGTTTGAGCCAGAATATGCACTACGACCACGATGTTGGTCGTGATCTCCAAGAGTCATTCCGAGTCAAAGCAGGTGTCATACCGGGAAACGATTGACTGCCCGCGTGTGAGTTGCTGGAGGCCTGGCTGACTACGAGGAGCACTGAGTTCAGTAACGAATGGGTGTCAAATGAGAGGAGGGCGGAATGTATTCACTCGCATGACTCCCCGAGGCCTGAGGCTGGACCCGTTTGACTCAGGCCCTCATGTTTGGTACCGATCCTGTTGGAATGACACACGGATGGCCTCAGGTCTGAGGGGCGCTGTTTGGGTCATTGTCACAATAAACGTACGTCATGAACTGGATAAATCTTGAGGAGATGACCAAGTTCAAAACTGTTAGGAACAAGGACGATGAGGGGATCCCAGGATGAGACTGAATGATGGCGAAACGCGTACTGTAGTAGACGCAGGTGGCTTTGGAAAAGGCTGTGTTTGGGGGATCACATGGCAACAATCAGCCTCGGAAGATGAGGTCATTTTCTTTAGATAGAAAGGGAACCTGCGGCAACCTAATTCATTGTTGTTTGTTCCCGCCTGATTCCTGGTTCCGTGCTTATCGCTTGACCTTGGAAAGCTCGGAGCTCCTCATCTCCAGCACATGGCCTCAACTTCACCCCAACCCGATGACTCTTTCCTAGGCTCCTACTCTTCCCTTTCGCTATTATCGTAGCGTGGGTGAGTCAAGCTCTCAATGAACCAATCCCATTGATGTACCTGATCACTCGTCCCTCCATCTGGCTTTCCCCCTCCACGCCTCTATCTCCACAACTGCATAACATCGAAGTCTAACGCAGCCCAGCTTCTATCACTCATCATCCATCCTACGCGCCGTGTGACTGTGTATCCCGTGCAGCTCAGCTTGTCATATACCTAGTCATCTCCTCGTCCTTGCTCTATTGTCCTTCTTTCCTTCTCTTCTTTCTTTCAACAACTCTTGAGTTGTTATACCCACCTACTTTCTTTGTCTGCAACACAACTCGGTACGATATCACGTACCTCGACCAGTCACTACTCCTACCTCTTTGTTTGTTCACCTTTCATCTGTCCTACGAACGCGTCATTCCTTCAGTCCTGCCCTTCGCATATAGCCTGACCTTCACTCGGCCTTGCATTACCTCCTAATCAACTCAAATCACATATCGGACACTTTAACTATGTCGTCCTTCTCCACCCACGACCTCCGCAGTGGCGCCAAACCCTACCAGCGAGACAAAACCCATAACACCAAGTGGTCAAGAGGTGCCAAAGGAAGTTCGATTCAGTCATGCACTCAACACGACTACCCAATGGCAAACTGCACCAAGTGCCTTGGCCGGCCCAAGGGACAAGACCTTGCAAGGGGTGAGGCAAGATACAAGCAGAATCACAAGTCTCGCCTCACTGGCCAAGCTGCTACTTTGGCTCGCAAGGTCTTCAGAAATGAGGTGGTAGACGGCATGGATGGCCCTCTTGCAAACGTCTCGGACAACTCGGAGGAGGATGATGTCTCGGATACTTCTGCTGCTCCACTGCCTGCAGAGGCCGAATATCTCTACAGCTACGATGCACACACTGGTCCCCGTGCTGGCACGGATATCTTGAGCCACGCTGTCACCCAGGCCGTCCGCCGATTCGAGAACACCGAGACCGAAAAGCTGGTCAAGAAGGAATACGATGTTGTCGATGGCAAAGACATGGCCGATTTCTCTACTGACGAGGACGAGGACGACTTTGAGATAATCGACCACAGCCACTTGAACTGAGTCCACACTGCGATGAATCAATCAGTCTGGCCCTGGCGTTAACGGATTTCTTTTACACCTTTTAATCACCTACGTGTTACAAACTTTACTTCAGCAAAGATACCCCAAGACATCATTAGGGAAGCAGGATGACTCGTCATGTATCATGAGTCCACAGATCAATCATGGAACCGGCGCTTCTTGAGGATATGAGTGACCTTGGCGATGGACGGAACCCAACGAAGTTGTATGGGTGCCCTTGATTTTCAGCGGCGTTTCATGGAGGGCTGCAGGGAGTTGCAGCAATAGCAGAGGCTGTACATTGACTCATAGTATGAAATTGTGATCAAGCCCATTCCTACGCGCTCCTTGTCTGTTCTTGGAGCCTTGTTCTCGACTTTACTAGGCGGCATGACGCGTTCGGTGAACTCACAACGATACGATGACGTCACACGAGATCCTGGCCGCTTATGTAACAAGGTCGTAATTTTGGTTAGTGGTGTTGTTCTTCGCATTGCCCCAAACACACCTTTCAGACTTAGAAGTAACGATAGGTCGATGGCATCTGCAGTATGCGCCATGATGAGTGCTGATCAAAAAATGTATTGCACAGATGAGGATGCATAAGAACCACTCACAGACGTCGGGTAGCCAGGGACTGGGCTGCCCCGGTTGCCTTGCATTGATGAGGCTGAGCAATATGATTGAGGATGTGGCTGTGAAGTCCGAAAACCTCATCACAAGAAGAGTTCTTTCCCATCAACGAAAGTTGATTTCCATCTTTCAGCTCTATGCATCGTCTAATTTGTTCCTGGGTCCTCCTCTCTTCAAGGGGCGGGTTGCCACGGTCGAGGAGCGTTTTTCGAGGCTTACATAGCAGACTAATGCTTTCACCTCTAACTTGACGAAAAATTCAGAATAGAACCTCTTCGTTCTTGACAGGAATGGCAGGAATGTCTCATATAAAAATTGACTTGATCGACCTCGGTCGTCCTTTACCACACCCTAGCTTTTACAGACTTCAGTTGTGTCAAGCCTGCAGCAGGTTGGACTGGCAGGCGACAGCTTCAGAGAATGGGTATGTGCTCATGAGTACATCTCAAGACATTCTCGACACCTGGACGCGATGCCGGTTCTGCGCCTTAATCGTCAAGTCTATGATGCGTCTGAGATACAAGGGACATGGGATGGATTCACCCGTGCTTGAGGATCTTGACGGAAGACTGCAGTTGAGGCTTCAGGGCAACAATCTACTTGTGTATCTGGAACCTAAGGGCGTGATCGCTAGCTTTGAAGCATATTGTGAACCAGGTAGGGTCCAAACTTCTTTGCAGAGCTTCACTAAATGCTTTCGAATGGCTCGTCTCTGGGAAGTCTTGGGTTCTCCGAAGCAGTTCAATCACACAATCATCTTCTGCATGATGCAGAATATGCCTTGCCTCGTTGCTGCCAGAGTATATCACAAGGCCCGCAGGACAGTGGAAGTCGATCCTTTCCACTTCTCCCTACCAGAGTAATAGACCTTGGCTTGGGTCATCCCTACAGTTCGGCCAAGTCGATACGTCTCCACCTCGCCACACTGTCTGAGCGAGCACCTTATGTGGCTTTGAGCCACCGATGGGGTCTGGGATTGAAAGAGCGAATGCCATCAATGACCACTCTGGCTAACATCAGCCAACAATGTGCAAAAATCGACTTCAATGACCTACCGCGCACGTTTCAGGACGCTGTAAAAGTCACGCGAATGCTCGGCATCCACTATTTGTGGATTGATGCAATATGCATCATACAGGATGATCCACGCGACTGGCGCTTGCAATCGACCAAGATGGGCTTCATTTTCGAGCATGCAAGCGTGACTATCGCAGCGCATTCGTCTAGGAACTCGGCAGATGGTTTTCTGCGGAGGAGAAAGGTGCCAGAATGTGCTCTCACACAGGCATGGGATTACAACGGTGCCTTTGAGATGGTCTACATGAGCGAGCCTAAGTTGACATTCGCCGGGAACATCGGGAAAAGCGAAATCAACCACAGAGCCTGGTGTCTGCAAGAGCTGTGCCTCTCTCGAAGAATCATGCACTTTGTTGAAGACGAAGTGATGTGGGAGTGTTTCCACAAGCCTGTTAATCTGCCTGGAAATCAGACTCCAGCACAGGTACTCAGAATCACTGAATCCCTTCGTGAACTTCCAAACTGGCTTTCTATCGTGGAGCATTACTCGTCCTGCAAGATGACATACAGGAAGGATAAGCTTGCGGCCATCGCTGGTCTCGCAAGGCTTTGGGCCATTAAAAGTGGCGCTGCCTCAACCGGATCATATCATTCTGGTATATGGGAAGATAATCTTTATACAGGCTTGTTGTGGATGAACGCAGGCACTGACGGGAATCGCTTGGTTAAAACATGGCAACCAGTACCGACATGGTCCTGGGCAAGCGTAGATGGCGAGATACAATTCCACCCTGGATTTTGGCATGGTGATCGAAAGAGTCTTAGTAAGCGTGTTAGTGATGACATCGTCACTTTGTCCTTCAACTATCCAGACCATGGTCGGTCAACAGACAGATATCTAGGCGGAAAGTGTACGCTACGGCTTCGTGCAATGGTCGCTGAAGGATTGACCTTGTCCTCAGCCGCTCAGGGAGAGGGTTTGTCTTTCGCTCCGCCCAGTCATGGCGAGCTTTCAGTGCTCTGGAAAGGATCCAAAACAGTCGGCTGGGCCTCCCTGGATAATGGGTTCCCGCTGGATGAAGATTTCCCCAGTGGACCCGGGGGACCAATGCTTCATTACATACGCATATCCTCAGTGAGAGGAGACAATGGGCGCCGTTGCTATGTTCTCGTCGTCCGAAAGGATGACAAAGGTGATTATGTCAGGCTTGGTCTGGGTTGCATTACTCAGACCGATGTATTCGACAACCATACCCGTAGAGTTGTCTCGATCAGGTGATGGCAGGTCAGCGAAACCACAGGATGCTACATAAGTGCTGTCTTGAACAAGTGCCATTGCATGGCTCTGCTATGGAGTGCTGGTTCTACCGTACAACAATCCATCAATGTGGCCCAACTTTCCGAGAGGGTAGTACAAAGTTTCATCATGTCATGCCTAGGTGAGAAATCGCATACGGTGACTTGGATGAATGGGACTGTTGCCTCCCAAATCTCAACGTGATGTACCTTTGGGAGTATCGCCCTAAGCGTCTCCACAGCTCACTTATATCTTCCTCATTAGGAAGCAATGCAAGAACTCTCAATAGGCTCGTGCTGTGACACTTGAGACCACAATCGTTAATGCTGCAAGCAGCGGCTTTATTCGTGTAAAGCCTGAATCCAGTTGTCATGATGACCCTCGGTTCCATAAGGATCATGGTATCTCTCGTCACAAAGACGCAACAGCGAACTCCTCTCTTATGTGTCTGGCTTGGAGACAGCATCATGGTTAATCGGCAGTTCCAATCACCTTGATGTTCGCGTGTAGCAAGCCTGCATTAAAGGCATCGATGTAACTCTCATCTTCCGCTTTCGATTCTTGGTCAAATCCTCGACCATGCTGCTCTGAAAGCCAAGTGATGTAGAGCGCCACTCATGGCATATCTGGCCGCATGTCATGGCCTTGATAGTCAAGTTAGGCACTTGTGCTGGCACTTATGTCTCGAAGTGACGGGTGCCCTCGTCAGATTGTGAGGGCGATCACGGCTATCAGAAGTAGTCGGCATGAAGGCACTGTCACACCGTGCCGCGACGGCTGCTGAACGGCCATAGGCGGAATGCTGGGGCTGGCGGGGTTGGATGCGTTTCCGAACGGGACAACTGCCCGTCGTCATTAACAACGAGCGCAGGGTTGTTTTGCCCACCGTGAATGATGACCTCCGTGGGCGATACTGGGGGCGAGCTTTCCTTGATGGGAGCATGGTGCACTGGTGAAGGAGGTAACGGTAGCTGCAGTGTGTCTGATCGTGGTAAGGTTGCCTCGGAATGTCTGTGTTCGGTTTGGGAAGTGCTACTGGAGGCTGGCATGGAGTTCCGCGATTGTGGTTCTGTGCTGCCGCTCCTCGATGGTGACACTTCAGACGAGCGAGAGAACTCTCTCGAACGTACTCGAGCGCCCCAGTGCGCCTCTTCATCAATCAAAGCAGGGTTTTTCTTTTCCTCTCCAGGATAGAGAATCCACTTTTCTTTGGCAGATTTGAAGGCTTTGTTTTCGAAGGTACCTTCTGCGGCGGTGCCGATGAAATCGGCGACCTTGATCATCTTTCGACTTCCTTTGCGTCGCCAAGCTGCGAGAATTGCCAGGATCCTGTGGCTTCGCGACATTTCCTCGCTGGAAGGATTACTGCTTTTCAACGGACGGCCACACCTCTCACATGTGGCGTTGTCACCGGAAGTAGGCTGTGGCGAAACAAGCACTGACGGGCCTGGACCGTCGTCGTGTTCAGTAGAGGCGACTGTCTTTTGCTGCTGCTGCTGCTGCTGGTGGTGGTTCTCCTTCTTCTCCTCTTCCGCGTCCCTCTTTTCCTGTTCAACGTCCCTCTTCGCAAGGACAATATCCTTTGCAAGGAGCACATATAGCGAACCAAGCAGGGCAAACCCTGTACCAACGATTGGGGCCCATTGTCCTGTGGGAAGAACGAACTGCGTCAGTAGTTGATGAGTTGCAAATCGGAATACTTCGCGTACCTATACTTGCCATGGGCTCCGTCTGATATTGCACCTGAGGACTGAAGAAATTCCACTCCCCAATCGCGAGGATAGACAGGATTGCCGCACCGAATATTGGTGTAGTTACAACATTGCGAGTCCGTCGGTTGCGGCTGTGTTCAACCTCATTGTCATTGCAAACGCACTCATCAGTCTGTTCCCCACCTTGGCCATTACGAGTCCCTTGATCGCTCGTCTCTCCGGCCTCGCAGACAGTCCCGGTCAATTGATTGTTTGTGTCGTCAGGTTCCGCTCCCTCTGGAGCAGAAGCATCCTGGTTCAGTTTATCTCTGAAAAGCTTCTCCTTCAAATTGGTCTCACGGATTTTGTTCCAGTTAATGATGAGAAGCAGAATGGCCGGAATGCAGCAGGCTGCAGAAAGGAGTGTGCCGGCGTTGAATGTAAGCTTATCTGGAGCAGGTATCACATAGATATTGTTTGCTGAGCCCATTCGCATTGGAGAGAAGGGACCTGAGGTGACATCGCACACAAGGCCACAAGTAACCCCGTAGGGGAAGTCCCCTGGGCTGGTGGGTATGGGCTCGCCGGAGGCATCATGAGCGCAGTGGGAGGTTTTGGCGCGAAAGAATTCCACAGTTAAGCTCACCAGGCCTTGAATAGGTATGAGCCAGGGTCAACAGCCACAATGAGCGGAAGGAGTACTCACCAGCAAGTATTAGCGCTGTCCATAGGATAATGATGCTGCTTCCTGCTTGTGCAAAGTAGCTTCGAGATAGCATGAGGGTTACTGGTGCGAGGAGAATACCGATGGAGCAGACTTGAAAGGCGCCATATAAGTCCATGTCCACCGCACCTGGTCATGCACTTTAGTGTCTTGTTCACACTTAATGAAAACCACATACCATCGACGTGAACAGCCGCAAGGACTATACCATGGAGCGCGGCGACGGCGGGAAACAACAAAGCAGCTGCCAGGCAGGCGGTCCTAAGCCATTCCACTTCTCGACCCAAGATACATGCGCTAATCAAAGCATAGTACCTATGATAAAAATCGTTATTATGTCTGAGATGTGGCTAAGGAGTTTCGCAGTCGTGTCACGATTGAACTTACAGGAATCTCGTGCCTGGACCATACTGGCCTGACACGGGCCATACGCACACAACTTTCAAACCCTCGCTGCTGATATTGCTTATTGACACGCTTCGACCTAATACAATGTCTGTCGGCAATGTTGATGGAAGAACAGGCATGATCTCTTATTAGGTAAATGGAAGCATTGTTGGGGAATGAAAGAGTCTAAGGCCGTAGATTATGAGCAGTCGCCACAGCACCCAGAACAGTACATTTGCTTGCGGCTCAAGACGATACTGCATCCGTCCGTTCACAGAGCCATGGAACAGCCTGTGTACCGTTCTGCGAGGAACTTTCGTCGCCCATGGTTGGCTGGACCCGTTACCAGGGAAAGAGGTCGCCTGCTCCTGCCAGGCTTCACGGCTGAACGCGGGTTCGCTGCACAAGAGTAAGGCTACCCTTGGTAGTCCATGCCACACCCCAGATCACGCAATGCAGCATCGTGACTTTGTCGATCAAAGTACTGTACTCTAGGAAGGATTGGCAGTTCTAGGCCGCCTCCCTAGCCCCTCGGGTTACGCCCAAAGTGCCCAGGCCTGGACACTAAAACTCATGTCATGCTGCGTTCTGTGACCACAGTGTGACCCGATTTCATTGATCGACATATCAGTGTCGCACGGGAAAAGGACGCCTTACAGGTTCGCATTTGTGCTTCCAGCAATGAAAACATTCGTCATGCATCCTAAATCAAGGTGGCACCAATCGTTGCTGGTCGAAATAAGCGGACTGCAACCTTAAGGTTTCCAGCGATTCCTAGAATGCAGCGGCTGAACTATCCCCTACACCGGTTGACGAGGATCTCAGCGACATCACCACTAAGGCCAAATTACACCAACTATGAAGGTCCTGTGACAGCAATCATGACACGGGTACATACGGCAAGCACTGTGACCCTTGTTCACCCCCGTCCTCCCTCCAGCAATGCCCCACGGATATGTAGGTACCTCTCCATGGTTCAGGTAGGATGTTTGTTCTGCTAATGGAATTTTTGAGGCTGTGCTGGCATCCCCCGCCAAAACATCTGCATGCATGCGCGCGAAGGTGCAACGCTTGTGTGCTTGCTTGGAAGTGCTGGTGAACTTTGCACTCATCCACAATTTCTGTTCTGTAAGTTGAAGTGCTTCTTCCACTTCTTTCGAAACAACATCCAGCATACTCGATACGATACGGCTTGCGCCGTGAGATTATGCCCATGAGGTGACAGACGCGTTCGTACAACGACGACATCGGATGCAGTGGGCATGGAATGGCGGATACACTTGACACCAGTCAGATCAAAAACTGGCGGTCGATAGTGACTCTGATTGTGTTTGTCCTTACCAGTAAGTTGGACCTCCTTCCTGACCTTCATTCTCAGATTGACCTACCATGATTGTATAGACCTTGCGGTGCAGTTTCCCTTCAAAGTGTCCATATATGTCCCCTCAAGACTTTCAAATCTCATCCTGGACTTACTTGGAAAACTGCGAATTATATCACGTCGGCGACACCAGTTTCTCAAGCATGACAACGACAATGGCGACACCGACAAGGTCAAACCATTCATGCGACTCCAGTTTCCTTTGAACTTCATAACGGCACCTTTGCTCGCAGATCTGTTTCTGCTTGCCATTTCCGCCATCGGCCGTCAAGAAGTACACGATGGAACAGTCGGCGCCAACAGCATCTCCCCGATCGACATCATGGTCTTTTTCTTGACTTTGGCATACATCGCTATCTCCATCGACGCGTCCGGTTTGATCAGGTGGCTGGCATTGAAGGCGCTGCAAAAGGGCGGCAAGAATGGGCATGCCCTGTTTTTCTACCTCTATGCGTTTTTCTTCTGCTTAGGTAGCTTCGTAAGTCTTGCACTCTGTCTTGTACTCCCGCACCAAAACTGTCGGCTTGCCGGACTTGAGTCCCTCGATAGGAAGTCGAACAAAGAAGGTGTTAACTACTGCAACACTAACTATACCCTCCTTGTAGATAGGCAACGACCCTATCATCCTCTCCGGCACCGCATTTCTGGCTTACATGACTCGAGTGTCTGAGGATATTCACAATCCAAGAGCTTGGATCCACGCTCAGTTTGCGGTAGCAAACACTGTTTCGGCGATACTTGTCTCTTCCAATCCGACCAACCTTGTGCTCGCAGGAGCTTTTGACATCAAATTCATACACTACACAGCAAACATGATTGTTCCGGTAGCCGTCACAGGCTTCGCCCTGTTTCCGTTTCTATTATATGTCGTCTTTGCCGGACAAGATGAGGCGGAGAGGACTCAGAGGAGAGACCTTATCCCCTCTTCGATCACACTGAAAGTTGTGCCGCAGGAAATTCTGGACCTAACACCTGGAAATCCAAACATCAGTCACGGAAAGAGCGACGGAGAAGAAGAAAAGGATTTGAAGGCGAACAATGAGAGAGGGAAGCTTCGTATGGCTGAGCAAATCAGGAATCCTTATCTTGACTGGACAAGCGCAGCTTTTGGGGCTGTCTTAATGTCAGTGACACTTATCACCCTTCTAGTCCTCAACGCCGCCAGTCAAACCACAGGCGAACATCCCGTTTACTGGGTGACGTTGCCAGCAGCCTTCGTCATGTTTTGCTGGGATAGCTTTTATGGATTGTCGCAGCGGAAGAAGTGGGAGCAGGGATTCAAAGACTACCAAGAGAAGCGCGATAAACTCGAAAAGGAAGCATTATCACGCGAAAAGGAAGAACCCGGCCAGCCCGTGCTTCAGCAAGCCCAGTCCGAAGCGAGTGCTTCTGTTTCACATGGACACAGGAGAGCTGAAACTTGCAGCCAGGGGATGATGGATCCAGATGAGATTATGGCAGTGTGTGATCGTCCTGCTACCGCCATGTCAATGAGTTTGGCCGGTACGATCGGTGAGAAGCATTCAGCACGTTGTGTTAGCAGTGCACAACCAGCAATCGCAAAGCCAGGTACCCAAACGACCTTGACAATGGACGAGAAGGAAAGATCCAGTGGGGATTTATCGGATATTAACGAAGTCGAATCTCAATTGAAGTATCCTGGACCTACTCAAAGGAAAAATTCTGGACTTATGACGTTAGAAAGCCTGTTACAAGAAGCAGTTAAATGGTCGCAGAAGTACTTCCCAACAGTCACAGTGGTGATCGCTCACCTGCCATTTCCCCTGGTGCCGTTTGCGCTGTCCATGTTCGTCCTCGTGCAAGGACTTGTCACGAAAGGCTGGGTTCCGGTCTTCGCATACGGATGGGACCACTGGGTCAACAGAACAGGGACAGTCGGCGCGATCGGCGGCATGGGACTTCTCTCTGTGGCCTTGTGCAATGTAAGTCCTTCTTTCATCTTTCCAAATCATCTCGGGAAAGACACGCAGTGAGCTGACGAGCCGAATTGCATCAGTTCGCTGGCACCAATATCAGCAGCGCTATACTCCTTTCTCGCGTGGTACAAGCGTGGCAGGACATCCACCGTCAAAACGGTATACCGATAACGGATCGAAACTTTTGGGCCACAGTGTATGCCATGGCACTCGGCGTCAACTTCGGTGCATTTAGTGCAGTCTTCAGCGCCTCGCTTGCCGGCTTGTTGTGGAGGGACATCTTGCGGCGCAAATACATTGAGGTTAAGCGTCTGGAATTCGCAAAAGTCAATCTGCCGATCATTGCGGTTGCTATGGCTGTTGGCTGCGCTGTCCTGGTCGCTGAAGTCTACATCATCAGAGGCAATAAGCCGTATGATGCATGATCAAGGTATACAAGACAGGACCTGATGCGGACTATCAGGGATAGTGTAGACTGGTGTCGTTACGGTTACGTAGAGGTTAAGTTCGGTTTCTAGGACTGGGTGTCCGATTAGAGAGTGGGAGAGCTTCTTAGGAAAAGAGTTGTGTGCGTGAAGGCAGTAGTAGTAGGACATAGTATAATATTAACTATGTCACTACCACACGTCTACAAGCAAAATAGCAAAACTGCCAAGAAAATTGGTTTGTTTGGTTTCCCGGACTCTAAGAGACCTTCTCCCCTCTCGCAGCGGACCCCTCCTGCTCATAGTCCTTCTCTTTCTTCCTCGCATGAGCGCTCAACCCCAAATTTACCCACCCCGTCTCTCGCATCTGAGGCCTTGAATTTGGTTTTGTGGCATTTTTTGTGTGTGACGAAAAGTCACCCACTGTGAATCGAACTCACTGAACCCGTGCCAGCACAGCCCCTGGCGGTTCCAGTTTGACCTGGTACCAGCGAGGGTTTTAGCAAGTTAGTCGTAGTGTGAGAAGGTGAGTTCTCAAGGCGTACCAACACGACATTGCCAACTGGGCCGACCGGTCCCAGAATTGCTCTGATGCCGGTTGTTGTGCAAATTTCAGATATCCAAACATATCAAGGACAATTATTCAGGTGGTGACCTAAAGTGGTAGTGATGGTGAAGTGAAATAGTGAAGTGAAGGAGGAATAGTTGGCGGTCACGAGGCTGCGAGGCTACGGGGTAACGAGGCTGGAGCACAAGGCTGTGACAGGTTGATTGGCGCCGATGCAGCCTCGTGAGCAAACATGCCAAACTCTTGACCTCACTTCGAATTGTGTCTGCGAAACTTTTGGATGCCATACTTCTTGAAACCAATCGTATAAACACTCCAACTCCCCAGGTTTTGATCATGATTGTAACTCTGTCCAAAGCCTCACGCTGAGTGTAGCGTGTATTAGTCGCCTAGCCGCCTCACCACCTCAAGTCTCCTGAACTTCCATCTCCGCAACCCAACTCTTCTTACCACGCCTACCGCTCCTCCGCAACAATGCCCAGCGCAAACCTCGCCGCCTACCTGGCAAAGAACTACCTAACCGCCACAAACTCCTCAGAGCAAGCATTCGGCGACTTCCAAGACTCCTCCCGTCCCAAGAAAAAGCGGCGCAAGACCAAAGAGGCCACAGATTCTGGTCTAATAATCGCAGACGACGACGACGCCCTCACACTCAAAGGCTCTTCCAGAAGAGCAGACGACGAAGATGGCGACACACCCACATTCGAGTCGAGCGTCAAGTCCGCCGAGTTCCGCAAGAAAAAGAGCGTCAACTGGAAAGTAGTATCTGAAGGCGCAGAACCTTCGTCCACCAACGCCGACACCGAAGCGGACCGCATCCTCGCCGAAGCCGCCGCCGAGTCCGACCAGCGCCGGCGAGAGATCGAGGACGAAGACGCCCCCGCCATCGTCGAGACCAAGCAAGATGAATCAGCACCACGCATGTCCTCTGGCGCCAAAGCTGGTCTACAAACGGCCGCCGACACACTCGCCCTGATCGAGCGCGAAGAACGTGAACGAGCAGTCGAAAAGAAACGCTCGAAATCGAAGAGAGAGAAGACCCCCGAACAAGAAACTATATACCGTGATGCTACTGGCCGACGGATAGATGTCAGCATGAAGCGCGCCGAGGCTCGCGCCGCGGAAGCCGAGAAACGGCGAGCCGAAAAACAAGCAAAAGAAGACGCCATGGGTGAAGTGCAGCGGCGTGAACGTGATGCCGCGAAGAAAGACCTTGAGGAGGCCAAGTTTTTGAGTCTAGCTAGGGGAGCGGACGATGAGCAGATGAATGAGCAGTTACGGCAGGTGCAGAGGTGGGATGATCCGATGGCCCAGTACATGGCGGAGAAGGCGGCAGAGGAACGAGGCTCCAGGGGAGTGGTTTCTGCGAAAGGAGCTGGTGGTGCTGGCGAGAAGACGACGGCAAAAGCGAGGGCGAGGGTATATGCGGGCCATGCCCCGCCCAATCGGTATGGGATTGCACCGGGGTGGCGGTGGGATGGTGTTGATCGTGGTAATGCGTTTGAGAAGGAGTGGTTTCAGGCACGGAGTCGGAGTACGAGGAATGCTGATTTGGAGTACCAGTGGCAGATGGATGAGTAGACGGGTTACCACTGGCCTTATATCTCGGAGATGCAGATGTGGACGCGGATGTGAATATCATCGATGATCAACCTCAGTAAGAGTATGTCGGCCGAGCATACTTCGATAAAAATCACGACCTCCCATGCGACTCTCCCCGTGTTGCGTTCTTTTGTGCATGCAAAAATGAGGGCTTTCCCTACTGTACTACGACCACCGAGACGAGCATGAATGTGTGAAATGAAAGGAAACTCGTTCTATCTGGTAAAGAATCTGGTGGTAATACATAACATAACTGAAGGGGGTATAAAAAGGCACTCCTCTGTGAATATCCTGAGTATCCTCCCACTGACGGCTCACGTCCGTACCATCCCGCCGCATCACATCATGCCCACGCCTTGCTTCTTTCTCGTCTCGGGCCCTACCCTCCTATCAAGTCGTAGACATCCTCAGAACCAAACCCGACTGTGCCCGGCGACCAAAGGGATCGCTGTTGCAACCTCATGGAAGCCCTAACCAAACACAAAGAGCCTCCAAATCCGCCATCATGCAATCAAAACGGCACAAAATTAACATCCCAACCCTCCTCATGAACACCAGCCAGTCGTCCAACAACGACCTTAAACCGTCCCAACATCTCAGCATTAGGCCACCCATCCTGACTCCGATGCACACTTTCCAGATGTAACATGAAACTGGCGACATTCCCAAAAATCGGGGTCGCATTGTCATTGCCGTCAACTTTCACCGCCGTATTCGCCGTATGTCCCGACCTCATACTCCCGGAGGTCGACGACCTGATCGACTGTGCCTCCTCGCCGTTCAACCATCCTCGATTCTTCGCCTCCGCGCAACAGAAAATGCACCCATAACTGCCGAAGCTGCCGTCCCGCGTCTCACTGGGGACCATACCCTTTAGCGCAACGTGACACCTTGCTAGGAACGCCCATTTGTACCGTATACCGCCACTTTCAGATACACGAGTCTTCGGATCAAATGCTTTCTCTGGCTTGCCCTTTTTCTTCTTGTCGTCGGTCGTGTTGACGGAGTTGTGCACGGGTCCTTCGAAATTACATTTCTCACATCTCCAGAAGGAGATCATACCAGAGAAGCCGGCTGGTTTGTTTGCCACGCTGAATGCCTTGCGCTCGAGGCCGGCTTGTAAACGGAAGGCGCCCTTGCAAAACCCCCGAAGGTCTTTGTCCGTGGGGAGGATGAGTGGACCAATCGGTCCGGATGGATTGACGGACGGGTTGACCGACGTCGTGACTGATGCCACGGAGTGTATTGAGGGTGCTCCGTTCGATGGTGATGACAGGAGCTGTGAGAGACTGGGTTGCGGTTGAATTGGTGGAAGGGCTTGTAGCTGCGGTGGCGATGGTGGAGGTACTGGCAATGGAGCCGTGGGCGGGCGTCGATAGCTATTATTGGAGTTGTACTGAATGGGTGTCGTGGAGTAGGAGCGTGTTGGCGGTGCTCGTGGTGGTGGAACGGGCGAGGCTGTCTGCAGGCGGGCTGCTCTGTGGTCGTAAAAGGGTTCTCTCTGTGGTGGAGCATTTAGCGAATCGGTCCTGGGAGGTTGTGGCCGTGGGGACCTGCTCTTCTCCTGTAAGTACCGTACATGCTCTACGGTATTGTGGCCGTTTGTCGGGACTCTTCGAGAAAATGAAGTCGAAGGTTGTCTTTCTGGGGTCGGTGGCTGGTACAGGTCGTAGATTGTCCCATTACTGAACTGTCGTGTGCTATCCGCGAAATCATCGGGGCCGTACCGTTCTCGCGAGTTGCGACTTTGGTGACCACTTGAAGCTCGAGAAATGTCGCGAGATTGATCCTGACTGTTCTTTCCTGACTGCAGCGCCGATCCATTCTCCAGGTCTTGTCTTGCTGGTTTGGCTCCAGTCATCGATTGGCCACCAGGCTGAGGAAAGAGTTGTAAAATATTGTCATCAGGCGCAAGGGCTTGAGATGACCTCCGTCGCATACTAATCACGTCGGAGCTGTCAGGTTTCAGTTCGCCAACTGCGGGCGCCTTGAGACGTGTTTCCACGACTGGCTGAAGTGATGGAACAGGTTTCCGAGTGTACACGTCTTGCGACCCTCCTGAACTTGCGGATAGCTGGCGCTCAAAATAGTGTGGCTGGACAGGGGGTGAGATGCTGAGATTATTAAATTGCTCGTTGAGCGTGTCTGGTGTGCGCGGTGCCTGAAACGCGACCGATGAGTGAGTACTCCTGCTACTGGAATAGCCCAACGACGGCGACATGGGTGGCATCAAGCCAGATCCAGACGAGTATGAGGCACTCACAGGATAGTATGCCTGTGCCTTGGCCGCTTCTGACAGTCGTTGCGACAGTTGGCCAAGACAGACGCCAGCATTCACCCGACAGTCGTCAGAACATATCTGGAGCGCCCCAAAATCTAGATCCATATCGTCCATATACACCATTCGAAGTGTCGTTATCAGGGTCATTTGCAGGTTTATCAGGATATCTTTCAGCTGTTCCCTCGCTTGTATGTCCCCACAGGCATATTGCTCTCCGAACCGCTTGACATCATGCTCATAGTGTCCTCGAACTATCGCCGGTCCCAACGCAAGTGACTCGAGTAGATCCCGGGTAGGTTCTTCTGGCAATTGTCCGCCATCGCTCTTGAGTCTCTGGTCACGAATGCGCTGAACGAGCTTGATCGCATCTTCAAAGGCCGCGATCACTGCGAACGCGTTAGATGAAGGCTTTCCATGGTTGGCACGAACATACCAGCACGAACAAGGGAAGTGATGTCCATCTTTAGCCTTTCACTTAGGGCTTTGGTGAGATTGCGACACTGCTGTACAGGTCAATTCGCTGCACCATTCGGGCGCATTCTCCGTCAGCAACCTCTTGTTTAACGAGACTTCGCTCAAACGAGACACACGAAGGGAGCCGCAGAAGACCAAAGTGTGAGCAGCAGGATGGGAGATACTCTTCCGAGGGACGGAGCACATGAACGGGGCTCCATGATCGCAGGGCAGCTTAACAAGGCGTCCATGAACCATTGTAGCCTTCTGCAGTCCCGGTGCCTCTCACAGACAAACCTGGGCTGGAATCAAGTGGATTGGACTGCTCGTCACGGTGGCACAGCCAAATGAGAGCGATCACGGAGAATTGGTTGGGTAGTCCCAGTTGAAAACGTGGAGTCGGAGGAGAAGTGAGACGCTTGAGATGCATTAGTTCAGGACAGGGATTGAGATAGCGGTGGACATGGAGTGAAAATGACACGAAATAGCTGCCTTTTCGCTGGTGGCCGTCACGCCGTCAACAATGAAAAAGGGTCTTTCGGGTCTTTTTCTTCGATCTGCACTCTGGCGAGAATTGGCGACATATGATGCGCGCTTATTTCTCTACTACGGTATAATATGATTGTGGCTTCGGTGGAAGCCCCCGAAAGAACCTCGATGACCTTCTGGCTCCTGGTTTCCTTTTTCTTGATGGTGGCCATTGTGGTGGCGGTGAGACTAGACGCAATCCAGCATTCTTCTCCGAACCATTCATCAAATCTCAATGAGAGCCGCATCATCACACATGCGCGAAAGTCGTATTTCATGTCCCCCCTTCTGGAGAGCCAGAAGCTGTCCGCCGTACTACACCAGCTACTGCTTGTATTCTTTCGTCAGCACTTTAAAAGGGTACCGTACCTAACAAGGTATAACTTTTGCATGACTCAATTGCAGCACATGGATGATGGTGAAACTCGTCTCACACATTGCCACGAACCAGTCGACAACCGAGATTCGCATATTTTTCGCTCGATGTAGTATGGTGAATGGGCACAAGGGCTCCACGTTACAGTTTAAACACTACCTCAGGTTCAGTTGCTAATCAGAAGAAAGAAAGTGTATCAATCGAGACACTGAAGTGCCGCTTTCATTATCTCGATATGTGGAACTATTGACTTATAGTCCTCAGTCACTATCTGTACATGTTCAGAAAAAGAAATCTACTTGATTCAAAACACCAGATAAGCCGATGTATCATTCCGCTCAGAGCGCCAGCATTAATCGCCCCCGAGCGCCAGAGAAAAAGAAACCTCGATTATACGCGTAATCGCTGCTCAAATCATGCCACAGTCGATAGTCGCCTATCCGCCGCTGAACTATCCCCAGACTCATATTTGTCCCAGTCTTCCAAGATCTTTGCCAATCGAGGTGAGTTCGTCAGCCGGTAAACTTCCTCAAAGTACTCCTTGGTGATCTCGAATGGTTTCGCGGTGACGTTAGGAATGTACTTGCCGATCAGCTTCGCAGGATCGATGCTGGTCTTGTTAATCTTCTTCAACAAGAAGGAGCGGAAAGGCTTGACACCGGATCGCAAGAACGTGCTGTGGAACGGCACGTCGATGCCCCTGAGAGGAATGACGGCAAAGCCTCGTTCAAGCTCAACTGGCTGTGGTTTGGCCTCGGTTCTCTTTTGGCATTCGGTGATAATCTCGACCAAGTGCGCCTTGACATCGTCGAGCGACATTTGCTGCATCAATGCCTGGATGTCAATCTTCTGCATCTTGAGGACATTGAGCACGTTGGTCAAACAGTCCAATGCCCTGAGGTCACCAGCACACACGTATTGCATATTCGCCACATTGTAGTTGACAATTTCAACCAGCCAGCCAGTGGTCTCCGCAATATTCTCCACAACATATTGCAGAGCCTGTTCGTTAAACGTCTTGGAGATACGGCTAGGGTTGACCGCGCACATCGAGTAGTTGCTTCTACCTTGTTCGTCACGCTCCACTGCCACTTGCATGGTCAAGCCACGATAAAAGACGACTGAAACCAAGCTTTCAATGGGCATGACTTCGGCGATGGAAGCCAAAGCAGAGTATTCACCCAAGGAGTGGCCAGCGAAACTGCTGTCCCGCTGAACAAGACCTTTGGTTCGCATATCCTCGAAGCTGGCCTTTTCCATCAATGTCAAGGCAGGCTGAGTGAACTGTGTAGCAGAAAGAAGTCCAGTAGGTGATCTGTAGGTATACGAAGTGGTGGTCTCGTTGATTTCCTTGAAGATCTTTTCCGACTTCACAGATCCGTCGGCGTTGATGGTCTCGAACGTCATGGCCATATAATTTTGACGGATGGCTTTGCCACGAGGTCCACCAAAGTGAATAGTGAGTTCTTTGGGATTGTTCTTGACAATGTTGATGATGGAAAGACCATAGTTGTCCATAAAGTGACGATCCGCTCGGTCCCAGACCTCCTTTGCTACGGCGCTGCGACTGTATAGGTCCATGCCCATACCTTGTTCCTGAGAACCTTGACCAGTAAAGACGTAGGATGAGACTGGTTGTTCGACTTCAGCCTCGGCCAAGAGCACTTTGTCGCCCGTCTCCTTGTTGCTGGTCTCGATTTTGACGATCTTGCGACCAGCAACCATGCCCACGTGCTCGAGCTTCACTTCCAAATCATCATTAGGCAGGACCATGCCGACCAAGGAGACATGATAGCTTCGGACACGACCAATGTTGTTCTCTGCAGCCCATGTCTCAACGAGGCTTCGAACCGCGGCACTAGAGTACATGCCATGTGTGATGGTGCCAGGAAGGTTAGCGTAGCTGGCAAAGATACGAGACACGTGGATGGGATTGTAGTCGCCAGAAACGCGAGCATAAGTCTCGTTCGAAGCTGGAGCCCTGAGAGACAATGGTGTCTTGCCGCTCAACGGGATAGCATTCTCGAAGTTGACAGGCTGTTCAATGGATTGACCATGTCGTTGTAGGTAGTCAACAACTGGATTGCCGTGGGAAACACCCGCGTCATACTCAATAGACGCCACTTGAATGACCTCTTTTGTGGGCAATTCCAGCAGAGCTTGACCAACTGTCTCAACGCTCTGGTAGACCGTCCTGTTCTTGAAACGGACCAGGGAAGAAAGGCGGAAGGTCAAGGTCGATCCTAGCAAGTCGATATCCGGCTCATCCAAATGAAACCATTCCTTCGAGCGGAGGACTGCCACATCTTTAGTAGTGGCGAGTGTGACTTGTATTGGGGTTTCCTCCTTGCGCTGGAAGGTGTTCTCAAAGTCGGTGTAGTTGCCTCTGTACAAGAACTGGCTAGTCACCTCCATGACAGGTTGCCCTCGGCGTGTGATCGTTCCGCACACCTCTACCATCTTCCCGGATTCTTGGTTGATAACTGCATTGATGCGTGCAGAAGTGTGTAGCTCATCACCGACCTTGAGTGGTTCGGCGCCAGGAAGCATGCGGAAGCCATTGGACAAGTGGACGAGCTTGAGCAGATCGCCGTCGATGGAGCGTGGGAAGATGGGCTTGGTAATGGCTTTCCAGCCCACGACAATAGCAAAGTCCATAGGTGCAAACACCTCTTTTCCTGGACGGTCAACAAAGGCCTCGCCTGTATTACCAACTGCGTGGACAAAGTCAGCGATGTCTTGAGTGACAACAGTGGCTTTGCCACCATCAAAGATGTTGGTTGTAGGAGTGTCGAACGGAACATCCTTCTCGCCGAACCAAATTCGGTAGTAAAATTCCTTGATGCGATCATTGCGACCTTCCATAACCTCGTGAATAGGAGCATAGCCAGTCTCAGGGTGGTAGATAAATTTGAAGGGCAGCGGAACAGCTTCGCCTTCAGCAGTTCGCTCTTCCCACATATTCATCAAGATTTCGTTCTTGCCCACCAAGCTGATGTCAAGGCTCTTCACGGCGTTGCCGGACTGAGTGTGCTCTTTGACAGTAATCGTGGTTCTCGTTGGCTCCTTAGGGTGCGCAATCTCTACGGACATACCTCGCACGGGAGCCAAGACACGCTTGAGAGGGTTGTTCTGGTAGCGGGCGCCTTGCACAATCACGTCCGTGGTGAACAGGGCATGGCGCCATGAATAGGTCTTGCCAGCCAACAACTGTAGCCAATCCTCAACCTCTGGAAGAGTCGCTGAAGGCGAGCTCGACAACCTGTATGTGGTTCGAGACCCGTCCGGAATGACAGTGACTCCATCGAGCTCGACGACGCTGTCTGGGGATGCGATGATCTTTCCACCGAAATACTCAACTACTGGTACAGACGACTCTCGGCCACCGTACACATCTTGCACGAGGCCCTTGATGTGATCGTTGTGGATGCCATCCAAGATATCTTTGATGGGCTCGTCAATTTTAGTCGAGTATTTGGCAGCCATGGGACCTTGGAGAATGCAGGTTCTACCAACATCTTGATCGATCACAGCATCCAGATCTTCAGACTGCCATAGAGAATCCTTCTTGAACCAAAACTCGAAGTTTTCGTCCAGCGAAGGCACAAAGGGTACTGGCTTTTGCCCACGACGCTGGCAGAGGAGTAAGAAGTGTTGGACATCTTGTGCGTTGATCAATTGGGTCTCAGCCTCGGGATAAGCAGCGAGAACCTTCTCCACAACGGGGTAAGGAGTTTCGAAGTCCGCGTAGCTTTGGATAAGAGAAGGCTTGCCGGAGCCAACAGTAAAGCGCTCTTCAACACGGCGAATGAAGTCGACCGTCAAGTTTCGAAGACTGACCTCGATCCAGCGAGACTGGTGTTTCACATACATAAGCTCAACCATGCGACGAACGACCTCAGCATAGGTCATGTCTTCAAGGTCGACAGTGTCGCCAGCAGCGTTCTTGCCGAACCACACCTTCTGGAAATCATCGTTGAGTTTCTTGATGATGTAGTCGCGTTGCTTCTTAAGCTCGGCGACTCGCTTTTTCTTGTCCAGGCTGAAAATCTTTTGATCCATCTCGGCCCAGAATTTGACACCACGGGTAGCGAGTTTGTGAATGGGCTCACCCATCTCGGATCGGACGGTAATGACACCTCCAGTTGGACCTTTGTAAGTCTTTTCCCACTGAATATCGTCAACACCCTCTGCTTCGGCGATGGCCTTTTTGGCGTTGGTGGAAGTGTGCGCTTCCTTCGCGGTCATCATTCTGCTGCCGAACAGAACACCGTCGAAAGGCATAGGAGGATATCCGAATTTGCTTGCCCAGGTACCAGTCACATAGGGGTAAGTGTCTTCGGAACCACCAAAACCGCTACCAGCCACCAAGATGATGTTCTGGCATTTTCGGATACGACCGTACATTTGTATAACTGGTTGATGGAAGTCCTCGAAGGAATGGTGACCACCGCCACGACCGCCAGTCCACTGCAGAATGACGGGGAACGTTGGGTTGGCTTTGGCAATGTTGATGACGGACTGAATGGCATCCATAGAACCAGGCTTGAAAGCAATGTGCTTGATGCCCAGAGTATCAATGTACTCTTGAGCCACTTCGATGGATGGAACACCAGCACCAATAGTCAGGCCCTCGATGGGAACACCATCAGCTCGGAGTTGAGCGAGCAGAGGAATCTGCCAGGCCATGGCGCGAGGGTTGACGTAGATCAAGTTGACGGTAATACCTCGTCCAGGAGGGATAGCCTTTTCGATCTTGGTCAATGCCTCGGTTAAGCCCTTAGCATTATAGTAACCACCACCAGCCAGCTCAATGTGGTAGCCAGCATTCATGGTAGCAGCAACGAAATCCCAGGGGACTGTACACGGTGTCATACCAGCGACCATCAACGGTGGAACACCAAGCAGGCGCGACATCTTGGTGTCGACATAGGTTTGACCGACCGAGGTCTTGACGAGTTTCGGGCCATGTTCCTTGACCCAATTGGTGGCGTACTTGACTGCATGCTCCTCATCACGGTCGAAAAGCTCAGGCTTGTAGCCAACTTCAGCATTTGTGCCATCCATTGCGCCAGCTAGGATGACACGAACACCAGTTCCATCCTTGTTTCGGTTGGTGAGGACTCCAAGCCCTGAGATGCCTCCGGGCCCGAAGTCGATAATGTGAGTGGCCCCAGGGAAAACAGTCGCCTGCTCCCAGTGAACTGGATCCTGGGTAATCATACGCACGAGAGATGGGACAATGTCCTTGTCTTGTTGCGCGCGGAGGTCCTCACCGGAATTGGTGTCGTAAACGGGGATGGTTAGGCGGGAAGCAGGGATCTTGAGATCACTGAGATCTTCTTGAATGCTCTTGAAAGCTTCACCGAGAAGAGGGCTGTGGAAAGGGGCGGTGATTGGCAGGAATCGGTTGACAAAGCGCACCTTGCGCTCTGTGTAGGGTATTCTGTTCTGATCCAGGCCCGTAGGAGCCTTGACCTTTCGCAGGCGCAGGTTCAGACCGTGAAGCGAGATTGGTGCACCAGTGACGACGAAGTTGCGTGCGCTGTTAATGAGTGAAATGGCAATATGTCGGTCCTGGGGCAGATGCTCGTTGGTGGCGTCAATATGTTCTTGAAGCTGCTTCTTGGAAAGGTCTCGAACAGACAACATGGGTGTGGGCATGCCCTCACCGGCCTCGAGGGAGTCTTGCAGGATGGATGGCGCAATGCTAGTGCGAGGATAAGCCTGTTGGCTCCTCATACCGATCCAAAACAGCATAGTGATGGCCTCTTTAGCGGCTCTGGCAAAAGATTCCCACGAGGTGGCGGTAGCAATGGCGGCAGCTGTCACCACACCTTGTGAGTGGCCAGTGGTGCCATTTAACCGCTCGTTAACCTCCCCAGGTGTCTTTCCAAGAACTCTGCAGGTGACTGAATAGTGGGCAAGCTGGACAAGACCAATTAGTGGCAGACTGACTGGTGCAGATACCAAGTAATCAGTATCAGGCTGCGACTCTTTGTCTGCTAGCCATCGCATGATGTCCAGACCCTTGGAGTAGAATTTGTCTGCTTTTGGACTTCTTGCCAGATTTTGTAGAAGCTCTGCAGAAGACTCGACCAGATCTTTGGTGAACCAAGGGTATGTGGTATAGACCTCTCTCAGCTCATCAAAGTACTCTTCGATGTTGCCCTGCCCTCCGAAAACGGTGAAAATGCTTGCCTCTTCATCATCCGCAGCTCTTAGCAGTGCAGAGTCATGAGGTTTGATGGGTCGTGCGACCGCTGCGCGGCCAGCGTAATAGCACTGGACCACGACCAATTTCTTTGCTGTGATCCCAGGCAAGCTTGCAGCTAATGCGTGTACGTCGTTGGCATGCATAAAGGACCTCTCGAATTCGTTCAGGACCACTTTGAGCACTTCGGAGAAACCTGTTGCCTCCTCGTCATCTTCGACTTCTGCGGCAATGAAGCCAATGAAACGGGCGACAAGCTCGGCATCGGAGGATGGCTCGTCATCTTGAGCCAATTCGTCTGTCGGTTCAGGCAGAGATGTCTTGAAGGTCTCTTGCAGCTGAGAGGCTTGGAAGTGGAGTGCGGTAGGTATTAAGAAGGAGTACTCGAGGGAGCCATGGGTGAGAATGAGAGGACGGAGGTTCTGAGAGGATCGAGGAGTATGGGTGCCAGTAGCACCTCCGGAATACATGATGGCGGCAAGTATAGAGTATACAGAGAAGTTCAAAGTGAGCAAGCTAATGCCACTTGTTGTCGCAGAAGAGAATGAGTGTTGATAGGTCTTTCGATAGAAGAGCTTCAGCTGTATGTCAATGCAGTCCTCGCGGCAGCAGAAGACTGAAAGATGTACAGTAGATCAAGAGAAGGACGGTATGGTAAGGTGGTGAGATTCTCGAAGAACAGGATTAGTTATTGCCCACTGGAAGCGGTATGGTGGAGGGGAGGTTCAAACGAATCTTGTCTTGCTGTGACGAAGAATCTCAATGTTGGATAAACCAAACGCACCCGAGGCCGACACCAACGCCCGGTGCAAAAAAGTGGCCGCCGAAGCGTGAAGCGTTGAGTCTTTGCCACAGAAGGTTTTGTCCGCAACCAATAGGCGAGCTGGGAATAAAGGAGGGGCGCCTAGAAATTCGGTGGGCAGGAGCGATTGCTGCAGGGACACGGCAATCGGCGTCATCGTCACTAAAGAGCTTCCCCAACCCACCCTCCAAAAATTTACTTGTAGGTAAGAGTATCAAACGAACAGCCTGTCACTTCTACACTTCAATGTCCACATCTGCTACTCGTACTATGGCTACTGGTCCAGGCAGCAGGAATAGGGATACGATTACCTCGTACTTCGTGTGTTTATTAATCCTGTACGGCTTTACAATGCATTAGCAGATGTGTTCTTTGACGAGCGGAGTGTTTAGGCGTAGCTGTCAAGTTCTTAGCAAGGTACCTGAAGGATTATTTGTTAGCTTCTCCAACTAAAAGCCGCCACTATGCCTGAAGGGAATTGGCGGGGCCTGTCTGGACCGGCTAGAAAATCCACTTGTACTCAACCTTCCTATGCCCTGCACTCTCCAACAACCAACAGGCTGGGGAAAGACACTGCTTGAATTGAATTGATCCGAGCCTCATCCGTTTGTTAGCCCTGCTAGGCTGTTTGCTGCGCTCACTCACTGTGATTTTTCCGCCAGCTCACATCCCGACTCCATCCCAACCAACTTTTCCTTGCAACACCATATTCAACCCTCTCGTCCGAGAATCAATGTCCTGTATGCATTGATTACTCTTCCTCTCAATCACGTACGAGGCATTGGACACCTCATCAATTGATTGCCTCTCTCTCCTACACCACTTCGTACCTCCAACTATACGTCCTTCTCTTCCAGAAATACTTCTCTTTTAACCTCGAAACTTTAACCTGCACAGGTTGCTCCTCTTCTAGACTTGTGCTCTATAACGTTTGCCCTGCTCTGATTCAGTTCATTCAGCATTGGGCCTTACCAAGTCGGCGGTTCTCGATTTGACCTGAGAATCCGACCTTGACGAAATCCTTCTCCTCACCACCGTCATACCCTCATTCCGTCACAATGCGGCCCGAAGTCGAGCAAGAGCTCGCACACACCCTGCTCGTTGAGCTGTTGGCATATCAGTTTGCTTCTCCAGTAAGATGGATCGAAACACAAGATGTCATTTTGGAGACAAACAGAACGGAGCGGATAGTCGAGATCGGTCCCGCAGACACTCTCGGTGGTATGGCAAAACGAACTTTGGCATCTAAGTACGAAGCATATGACGCCGCCACATCCGTTTCACGGCAGGTCCTGGCATACAACAAGGATCAAAAAGAGATTTACTACGACGTTGACCCAGTTGAGGAAGAGGCCGCTCCCGCCGCAGGTGCACCGGCAGCTTCTTCTGCAGCTCCAACGGCGGCCGCTCCAGCTGCAGCTGCGGCACCAGTTGCTGCAGCCCCAGCTCCCAGCGCTGGTCCTGCTGCTGCAGTCGCCGACGCTCCTGTCGCCGCTGTGGATATCGTGAGGTGCTTGATTGCCCAGAAGCTTAAGAAGCCTCTGGCAGATATCCCTCTTAGCAAAGCCATCAAGGATTTGGTCGGTGGAAAGTCCACTCTGCAAAATGAAATATTGGGTGATCTTGGAAAAGAGTTTGGCTCGACACCTGAAAAGCCCGAAGATACTCCTCTCGACGAGCTGGGTGCTTCAATGCAGTCTACATTTAATGGCCAACTCGGCAAGCAGTCACAATCTTTGATCGCTCGCCTGGTGTCTTCCAAGATGCCTGGTGGTTTCAACATCACAGCCGTCAGAAAACACCTGGAAACCGCTTTTGGCCTTGGCCCCGGCCGACAAGACGGAGTCCTGTTGCTTGCGCTCACCATGGAGCCACCCGCTCGTCTTGGCTCCGAAAGCGACGCAAAGACCTACCTTGGTGATGTCGCTAACAAGTATGCTTCTACGGCAGGAATCAGCTTGTCATCGGCGTCAGCCGCGGGCGCTGCTGCTGGTGGCGCTGGTGGTGGTATGATGATGGACCCTGCTGCCATTGATGCGTTGACCAAAGACCAACGAGCTCTGTTTAAGCAGCAGCTCGAATTGTTTGCTCGATATCTCAAGATGGACCTCCGTTCTGGCGACAAAGCATTTATCGGCTCGCAAGAGAACAACAAGGCTCTTCAAGCTCAGCTTGACTTGTGGAATACTGAGCACGGAGAATTCTACGCCAACGGCATTGAGCCTTCTTTCAGTGCTTTGAAGGCTCGTGTCTACGACTCTTCGTGGAATTGGGCTCGACAAGATGCTCTGAGCATGTATTACGACATCATTTTTGGCCGCCTGCAGGCAGTCGATCGTGAAATTGTCAGCCAGTGCATCCGCATCATGAACAGATCGAACCCAACTTTGATTCAGTACATGCAATACCACATCGACAACTGCCCTACTGAACGAGGGGAGACATATCAACTGGCCAAGGAACTGGGACAGCAACTGATTGAGAATTGCAAGGACGTTCTCAATGAAGCCCCAGTGTACAAAGATGTCTCTGTCCCCACTGGGCCGCAGACTACCATCGATGCCCGTGGAAACCTTGACTATAAGGAGGTTCCTCGTCAGAGCGCTCGCAAGCTTGAGCAATATGTTCGAGAAATGGCCGAAGGAGGCAAGATCTCCGAGTACAGCAACCGCGCCAAGGTTCAAAATGACCTCCGCAACGTCTACAAGCTCATCCGAAAGCAACACAAACTCTCCAAGGCTTCCCAGCTTCAGTTCAACAGCTTGTACAAGGATGTTGTTCGTGCTTTGGCCATGAATGAGGCTCATATCATGCCTCAAGAAAATGGCGAAGTCAAGAAACCAGGGCGAAACGGCTCAGTCACTCGGGTTACCATGAACGGCGCTGCCAAACATGGAAAGACCGAGACTATCCCCTTCTTGCATCTGAAGAAGAAGCAGGAACATTGCTGGGAGTATTCCAAGAAGCTTACCGGTGCCTACATCGAAGGATTGGAGAATGCTGCTCGCTCGGGCATCAGCTTCCAGGGCAGAATGGCTCTGATGACTGGTGCCGGCGCCGGATCTATTGGTGCGGAGGTTCTCCAAGGCCTCATCAGTGGCGGTGCCAAGGTTGTGGTCACTACGAGCCGATATTCTCGTGAGGTGACAGAATACTATCAATCCATGTACGCCCGCTTTGGCGCCCGAGGATCACAACTTGTTGTCGTCCCGTTCAACCAAGGCAGCAAACAGGACGTCGACGCCCTCATCGAATATATCTATGACACCAAGAAGGGTCTCGGATGGGATCTGGACTTCATCGTACCGTTTGCGGCCATCCCAGAGAATGGCCGTGAGATTGACAGCATCGATTCCAAGTCTGAACTGGCTCACCGCATCATGTTGACCAACTTGGTTCGTATGTTGGGTGCTGTGAAGGCAAAGAAATTCGAAAACGGCTTCAACACCCGTCCAGCTCAAGTTATCCTTCCTCTTTCGCCCAACCACGGTACTTTCGGTAATGACGGTCTTTACTCCGAGTCCAAATTGGGTCTGGAGACACTCTTTAACCGTTGGTACTCCGAAAGCTGGGCCGACTACCTGACCATTTGCGGTGCCGTTATTGGGTGGACTCGTGGCACTGGTTTAATGGCCGGTAACAACATTGTCGCCGACGGAGTTGAGAAGCTCGGCGTTCGAACTTTCTCCCAGCAAGAAATGGCTTTCAACCTGTTAGGCCTGATGTCTCCTGCCATTGTTGACCTGTGCCAGACCGAGCCTGTTTGGGCAGACCTTAACGGCGGCCTCCAATTTCTGCCAGACTTGAAGGATCTGATGACTCGGCTGCGCGCCGAGATCATGGAGACCAGCGCCGTGCGACAGGCTGTCACGAAAGAAACCGCGATCGAGAACAAAATCGTCAATGGTGAAGATAGTGAAGCACTGTACAAGAAGGTCACCATCGAGCCTAGAGCAAACATCAAGTTCGAATTTCCTACTCTTCCTAAGTGGAAGGAAGATGTCGAGCCGCTCAATGCGAAGCTCAAGGGCATGGTCGATCTTGACAAGGTTGTTGTCGTGACCGGCTTTGCTGAACTTGGTCCTTGGGGTAACTCGCGCACTCGATGGGAGATGGAAGCCTATGGCGAATTCTCATTGGAAGGTTGCGTCGAGATGGCTTGGTTGATGGGTCTGATCAAAAACCACAATGGACCGCTCAAGGGCAAGACCTACTCTGGCTGGGTGGATGCAAAGACTAGCGAACCTGTCGACGACAAGGATGTCAAGGCTCGGTATGAGAAGCAGATACTCGAGCACTCTGGCATCCGTCTGATCGAACCTGAACTCTTCAACGGGTATGATCCCAAGAAGAAGCAAATGCTCCAGGAAATTCAGATCGAAGAAGATCTAGATCCATTCGAGGCTTCCAAGGAGACTGCCGAGGAGTTCAAACGACAACACGGTGAGAAGGTTGAAATCTTCGAGCTTGAGTCAGGCGAATACACTGTCCGTCTCCGGAGGGGCGCCACTCTGCTCATTCCCAAGGCACTCCGGTTCGATCGTCTCGTTGCTGGTCAGATCCCCACTGGTTGGAACGCTAAGCATTACGGCGTCCCAGACGATATCATCTCACAGGTCGATCCGGTCACTCTCTTCGTTCTTGTCTGCACCGTGGAGACACTACTTGCATCGGGTATTACTGACCCCTATGAGTTCTACAAGTATGTCCACCTTTCGGAGGTTGGTAACTGCGTGGGCTCTGGTATCGGTGGTACCACTGCGCTCCGTGGTATGTACAAGGATCGATTCATGGATAAACCTGTTCAAAAGGATATCCTCCAAGAGTCGTTCATCAATACCATGGCCGCCTGGGTCAACATGTTGCTCTTGTCGTCGACGGGTCCGATTAAGACTCCAGTCGGCGCATGCGCAACCGCTGTTGAATCCGTCGATATCGGTTACGAGACCATCATAGAAGGAAAAGCGCGCGTATGCTTGGTGGGTGGTTTCGACGACTTCCAAGAAGAAGGCTCGTACGAATTCGCCAACATGAAGGCCACCAGCAACACCGAAGATGAGTTTGCCCATGGCCGAACACCCAAGGAGATGTCCAGACCCACAACCACTACCCGAAATGGCTTTATGGAGTCTCAGGGCTGTGGTATGCAAATCATCATGACTGCTCGTCTTGCCCTGGACATGGGAACCCCAATCTATGGTATTCTTGGCCTGGTCACCACCGCTACAGATAAGATTGGCCGCTCCGTGCCTGCTCCTGGTCAAGGTGTCTTGACGACTGCTCGCGAAAACCCTGGCAAATACCCATCACCCCTACTTGACATCAACTATCGCAGACGTCAACTCGACCTGCGTAGACGTGCCATCAAGGACTGGCAGGAGTCCGAGCTCTTGTATCTCAATGAGGAGGTTGCTGCCATGAAGGCTCAATCTGGCTTCGGATTTGATGAACAAGAGTATATGGAAGAACGTGCTGCTCATATTGAGCGTGAAGCCGTCAGACAAGAAAAGGAAGCGCAATTCAGCTTGGGCAACAACTTCTGGAAGCAAGATCCTTCCATTGCACCGCTACGTGGTGCGCTCGCCACTTGGGGTCTTACCATTGATGACCTGGATGTTGCTTCATTCCATGGTACATCGACTGTCGCCAACGACAAGAACGAGTCAGAAGTTATTTGCAAGCAGATGGCGCATCTTGGTCGAAAGAAGGGCAATGCTCTGCTCGGTATCTTCCAGAAATACCTTACTGGTCATCCTAAGGGTGCTGCTGGTGCCTGGATGTTCAACGGCTGTCTGCAAGCACTTAACAGTGGTATTGTGCCTGGAAACCGCAACGCCGATAATGTTGATCAGGTGATGGAGAAGTTTGACTACATTGTCTACCCAAGCCGATCGCTGCAGACCGACGGCATCAAAGCCTTCTCCGTTACCTCTTTCGGTTTCGGTCAGAAGGGTGCTCAGGCGATTGGTATCCACCCCAAGTACCTGTTCGCAACGTTGGATCAGGCAGAATTCCAACGATACAAGATCAAGGTTGAGGCTCGACAGAAGAGGGCCTACAGATTCTTCCACAATGGCATGATCAACAACTCTCTGTTTGTGGCCAAGGATCATGCGCCATACCCAGATGAGTTGATGCAAAATGTCTTCTTGAACCCCGAACAACGAGTTTCGGCGGACAAGAAAACCGGCGAACTCGTTTATTCTGCCAATGCGCCTAAGAAACCTCTCAGCTCCAACGCACAAGAAACCAAGGCCATGCTTGAGTCATTGACGCAAGCCAGCGCCAAGGAGGGCTCCAAAATCGGTGTCGACGTTGAGGATATTCGAGCCATCAACATTGAGAACGATACATTTGTGAAGCGGAATTTCACTGATGCAGAGCGTGACTACTGCAGCAAGGCCCCTTCACCCCAAGCTTCGTACGCTGGAAGATGGAGTGCCAAGGAGGCTGTGTTCAAGTCCCTAGGGGTCTCCAGCAAAGGGGCAGGAGCGGCTCTGTACGATATTGAGATTCTCAGCGACGAGAATGGTGCGCCCAAGGTTGAACTTCATGGAGCTGCGTTGCAAGCAGCCAAGGACGCTGGCGTAAAGAACGTCAATGTCAGCATCAGTCACAGCGAGAGTCAGGCAATTGCTGTTGCTGTGTCTGCCTTCTAAAATGTACTAATTGGGCTTGAGTAAGATCTGAGAGGGGGGTCAACAGGCTGAACACATTGTGAATAACACATGATGGAATGACTGCTTTCGTTGTGGTATATTTTAATTGCATGAGGGCTTCCGGTTTGGGAAGGAGGCGCCAGGTTTGACTTGTAGCGACTTTGTAGATTGATCCAGAGGGATCATTCTAAAGAGAGGCAATAGATTCTCTTACCAGTGTCAATGTATACAGAGATATAATGATCCTAAAATTGATTACATACTACTTTTATGCTGAGCCGTGCTTTGAAAGTAGGTTGCAATGTTCTGTTTGCAGCGTCATAAGCTTGGTCGGATACTTTATTATCTTCATTAGAAACTCCCACGACGAAATAATAAGAGTGCTCTTCCTTCACTTCTTTGACCTCTGTGACCACCGTATGCAGCTCGCGGCAGTACCGTTCCCCATGCTTCGCCCACTCAGCATCATCAGCCATCTGATCTGCTTTTGATTCGGCCTGCGTTAGCGGACCGAGAGGAGATGGACCAAGGAGAAACTCTGCTCGCTCGGCCGTTCTTGCGCAATTTATTAGGCCGAGAGATGAGCCGGTTCACCCATTTTGCAAATACCTCTGCTTGATGTTGCCCTGAGTCAAACGACGTCAGGGTCAGGGCTTCGAAGCAATATTAAAGAGAATAGGGTAACCTGCTCGGAAATGAGTTGCTTCTTAGGTGTGTGCTGTTTTCATTGTCTACCATACTTTCCTTTGCCTGGTGTGCCTTACTGCTTTGTCGCGTGTTGTTCGCCCTGTCTCCCATTCTGCAGGTATGAATAGCCTCTCGGTGGAACAGCAAGCTCGTGCCGCCAAAGCATACATCATACAAGAGTTGAATAAGAGCAAATATGGCATATATCTCCTCCAAGACAAGGATTTCTCCACTCGATTGGACGTGCATTTCATCACTGTCTTCGCCATCTTCGCGGAACTCTATGGATATCGAAACGACTGTCTCGACCAACTAGTCGATCTGATAAAGGTATGCGGTAAGAGTTGGCAGGAACGAGATCTTGAGCTGCAGAAACTCGACAAGCAGCGTGAGTCAGAACCGGAATGGTACATGTCAAACCGTATGCTAGGAGGAGTCTGCTACGTCGACCGATACGCGAACAATCTAGCCGGAATCAAACAGCGCATACCATACTTCCAAGAACTCGGTTTGACCTATCTCCATCTCATGCCACTCTTTCTTGCTCCTCAGCCTGTCAACGATGGAGGTTATGCAGTATCCAGCTACCGTGATATCCAGCCAGAGTTGGGAACCATAGAAGAGCTGAGAGGTTTAGCACGCGAATTGAGGAAGGCCGGAATCAGCTTGGTCCTCGACCTGGTATTCAACCACACTTCCAACGAGCACCGCTGGGCCAGAAAAGCTGCCGAAGGCTGTCCAGAGCACTCCGCCATGTACTGGATCTTCCCTGATCGAACTGTCCCATCTGCATTCGAGCGCTCAACCAGAGAAATTTTCCCCGACGACCATGCCGGATCATTCATACAACTTGCTGATGGCCGCTTTGTATGGTCCACTTTCTATCATTTTCAGTGGGACTTGAACTACTCCAATCCTGCCGTGTTTCGCGCCATGGCCGCCGAGATGCTATACCTTGCAAACATTGGAGTAGACTTCTTCCGGATGGATGCCGTCGCATTCATGTGGAAGCAGATGAACACCGATTGCGAGAACCTGCCCGAGGTACACAAACTGCTGCGCGCATTCAACGCGCTGTGCCGAATCGCCGCCCCATCCGTGCTGTTCAAGTCCGAAGCCATTGTCCATCCGGACTTTGTGGTACAGTACATCGATCGGGACGAGTGCCAACTCTCCTACAATCCGCTGCAAATGGCGTTGACATGGGAGGCACTCGCCACGAGAGATGCGTCGATGCTATCACAGGCGATTGAGCGCAGACACAATATTGCCAGAGGCTGTGCGTGGGTCAATTACGTCCGGTCACACGATGATATTGGGTGGACGTTCTCCGACGAGGATGCCAGTGAGTTGGGTAAAGAAGGCGCAAGTCACAGGAAATTCCTGAATGCATTCTTCGTAAATAGATATCCGGGCAGCTTCGCACGTGGAGTACCCTTTCAGGACAATCCAAAGACAGGCGATTGCAGGATCTCGGGAACCACGGCGTCTTTGGCGGGACTCGAGTCGATGCAGGACCATGCGATCGAGAGAATTCTGCTCGCATATTCGATCGCGATGAGCACGGGTGGAATTCCACTGATATACCTGGGTGATGAGGTCGGGCAGTTGAACGACTACACTTACCTGAATGATCCGGCGAAGATGGACGACAGTCGCTGGGTGAACCGCCCCTTTTATCCGGAGTCGCGATATGCCGCAAGGCATGATGACAACACGATACCTGGGAAGATCTATGCGGGAATCAAGCATCTGATTCATCTGCGCAAGACGACGGAGGAGCTTGCTGGAGGAAGGGCGGTGGGTTTCTATACAGGCAATGCGACGATACTGGGTTACCAACGACCCGGGCCTAGGTCGACGGTTTTGTGTCTTTGCAATTTCTCGGACGAGCCGCAGTGGATTGGAAGGGAGCGGTTTATGGCAAGGCCTTCAACGTGTGAGGATTTGGTGAGTGGGCATAAGATTGATCTTCGGCAGGCGGGCGTTCAATTACGGGCGCATCAGTTTATGTGGTTAAGGCATTGATTGATCCAGTCATGATGATTTTGTGTTCAGGGTCTATCTGGCCTATGAATGGAAATGATATCCGCCTGTTGCCTGGCCGACACTTTTCTTCGCCCCCGCATTTCACTTTTGTTACTGCCGCACCACAATCAGTCCGAATAGACTGGTGCCTTGTGACTGTGAACAATCGATCCAAGGTCTGAACGTGCACAACTTATTTTTCATTCGTCATCCGAGGCCTAATTTCTGATCTATCGTGTCTGTCCTGCCGACCAAAATCATTGAACCCAACCATGTGGTCTCCTCACCACTAACAACCAGACGACAACATGACCACAATCATGGACTCACCAGGTCCGCTGCCAGGCTCATACTTCTCCAACGAGACCTTCCGCTGCGCACACTTCAATTCATCGCTCTTCGTCCCACCTGCACATGACGGCACTCCTTCTCCTATTCTTCCATCGCGCACACTATCACGAAAACGACCGCGACTAGATCGACACCACCGTACGAGCGAGACACAAACGCAAACACCCTCCCATCGCGAGGCACTCAGTCCTCCTCCGTTCGTGAACACAAATTACCGCATCGCAGGCGGACTCGATACACCCACGGCGCTCAATTTCCAGAACGAAGAAGACGCGCAACAATATGAGTTCGAAGTAGACTGCAGGCCGAACCGGTACGCTCAAAATCCCACAGACTCATACTTCCCATGTACGCCATCAGAAGAGTACGCAACGAGCAAGCGCAATGCATCGAGATCACCAAGAGAGGGCGGCTGGGGCAAGACCGTCTGGGCACTAACAGGAGGTGTTGCGGGTAAGGTCTTCAACTTCTGCTGGAACACCACATTCAAAGGGTTTTCCGCTGGGGGAGGAAATGGATACGACGTCGCGGGCACACCGAATCTGACAAACTCGTCAGATTTTTGGGCGGGAAACGAGAAGGATGTCTTCAATGACGAATATCAATATGCTGGCCATGGCCCTAGTCGACATCAGCGAGACCACACGCCTATTCCCGGCGGATTTCCAGACGACCAGGAATCGCGAAGACCTGCCACAATTCGAACGACGTCAGACTGGGTCATTGTCGACGAATATCCTGACCAAGACAGAAACTCAGATGCAAGTCCCGTGCGTAAACGCTCAAAGGCCACCACTGCATCTCTACACACGTCTCGAAGTTCGACTGGGCTAGGCACAGTCACGACAAGACCACGTCTCACACCACGCTCAGCGTCTGGCAGGTCGTCCGCAAGTTATGCGTCTCCGCGATCATCATCGGCTGCCGTTCCTGTTGTAGCTCCAGCTCCGGTGTCGAAGGTCGAGAGTGTGAAACAACATCGACGCACGGTATCATCCTTCCAGCACCAACAACCTGAATCAAGACCAGGAAGTAGAGCAAGTCTCGCCTCGCCGCGCCGGCAATCATCGGTCCCGGCGTCGCCTGAGGTCCGTAAATTTGAGCAGAAGTTGCGCAAGAAGGAGGCGAAGCAAGATCAGACGATGAATCGGTTCAATGCGCAATTGCAGGCTATGATTCGGGAGGGGCAGGAGGCGCTATGCGCTAGGATTGAGGTTGTGGATGGAGATGGTACAGACACAGAAGTGGATGAGGGGTATGAGGAAGGGTGTACCGCGGAGAAAGAGTACCTCTATTCGGGTTGAAGCCTTGTGAGGATTTGTACAGGTGAGATACTCTGTCGGGGTTTGGCTGGAGACAAGAGACTTGCTTGAGGATAGTTGGTGAGGCTCTTCTCTACTTCATGTCACATTGTGTGATTATCTTGGTTTGAGGAAATTCATCACTTCATGAGACCTAACCCTGTTGGGTGATGAGTGGGCAATCCTCGTGGAAATACACGATATCTTTCCTTCTACATGAGGCATTCCGCTTGTGTATATGTCTGGTTGGGAGTGGTCGTATATCGTACATCGTAAGTCGTAATCGTTAGGCGTGCCTATCGTGATGGTGTTCGTCATGTTGGTACAAACCAAGAAGGAAGACCTGAGACAAGTCGTTCTCGATCATGTCGTCCCAGAAAGACTACTCAAAGTCAGACTTTGATGTCTGTCAAACCGAAGTCTCGGTGTTGTCGAGGCAGGTGTCAAGGTGTCTTTGATAGGCTGGGAATCGTCCTGCGCATGTGTTGCCGTACTAGTGCTGAGCAACTCATTCTGCCCATTGATCTCTGACTCTGGAAGCAGTGAATCGCGTAGTCCTTCCAAGTGCTGTGTCCATTCTTCATACTTCGTCAGGGAAGTGAGTAGCTCCCTCATCGGCTGGTTGACGTCTTTGTGAGCGTTGTCGACCACTTCCGACGCAATCGCATCCGCCGGGCTGCCGTTGAGCATGTACTCTGCCCATCGTCGATTATCAGAAAAAGCATGATTGACTTGCTGCCTTAGCATTTCGGACTCTTCCACCGGTACATCCTCAAGCTGATCAGCCCGTGATACGAGCTGCATACGCCGTTCAATGTCTTCGCGTTGCGTCACCAGCTCTTGCATCGAAGCACGTGCCTGTTCACGTACTTCTTGACGTGTCCGAAACGATGACTGCAGTGAGACACGGTGTGCCAGGATCAAGGGAATGATGTGATCGGGGTCGGTCTTTCGAGTCCTTGGAGTATTCGCGGTGGGTGTCTTTCGCAGAACGAGCATGCTGAATGCAGCGAGCAGTTCTTCAAATTTGTCCCCTTTGCATTCATCGAGCATTGTCTTCCGGAGAACGATGTCTCGTGGAAGAACGCCATTCTTTTTCAGGTCTGTGAGAACTTTGTACAGTGCCGTACGCAGGTTGAGGGACTGTATTGGCGTTGACGGTGGGAAGTATGGATGAAGTCTTGAACGCGTGTCATCTGGGTCATATAGCTCATAGAGCCGGTAGAGAGACCACTCGATGCTTTTGACGCGTTGCTGCTGGTTTGAGGGTGCTTTGGCAGACACGCGGAGTGTGGACTCGGTGATGTTGGGGAAGTCAGGCAGACGGTTGAGGTCGAGGAGGTGTAAAGTCCTGACGAACCGAGCGATGTTGTCGCGGGGACGCCATTGGATACTATCGGAAGGGGTACCGCTGGACATTATGCAACAAGGACCATATTGAGGAATAGAAATGATGGCAATGTTTACAAGTCGAACGCTTTTGGAAGTCGCGGAGAAATAACGGGCTCCAATTCGTCAGTTTAGTCTCAGCCTCGCCCCTTACAATGAGTGCAAGGCTGACAGGGCCACATGTGAAAGTGCTCTAACGACTTTGTGCAATTGCTATCAGGTCTAAATAATGCGAAGCATCTTCGCTTCTATCCTGAGACCCAGCGATATTGCCTTGTTTGTGGCGTACGCAGGCATGTATGCTTCGCCTACCAAAACGTACTCTTCTTCGTCAGAACATTTCCTCAGAATGTAAGGAAATGTCGCTCCTCGTAAGATCGCGACGACATCCCCGGGTCTCGCATCCTCTGGTAAAAGCACCATAGCCTTGGTCCGGTTGGCACAGAACCCAAGTTGACGCCCAGGACCGTACTTTTGTAATGCAGCCCTAACACGTCGCTGAGAATGTTGGCCTCCCTCAAAATCTGCTGGTAGGAGATAGCTACGAGCCAATTTCAAGTTGAGACCCATATACTGTAGCTTCAGTTGCTCCTCACGCTCCGGGAGCAGATTTCCGTCGTCGCCAAACTTTATGAAACGGCTAGCAGAATTGTCGGTTGTGAGGAAGTCCATCCACATTCTCGCTTTTTCTTCGTGGACACGGGATGGAATAGGACCATAGGCGACGCTCAAGTCCTCCAGGCTCTGCTCGAAGAAGTTTTGCCAGGTTTCGTGGATGTGGTCGATTTGTTCAAGGCTTGCATTGGGGGTGACGGTCGTCTCACATAGGTCGGTGATTGTGTCGAAGAGAAACCCCTTCACAAGAAGTGCATCCCCGTCAAAAGCAACCTCCGAGTCTTGCAAGTTGACGTTATGTCTCCCATCGATTGTTTCAAATGGAAAGTATTTCCAGTCGCTAAAATTGGGCACCCACGAAGGCAACTCATCTTTCCTCTCCGCGGTTTGGCAGGCGCCTAGGAGTCTTAAGCCGTGTTTTCTGGGCAGAATCTCGCAAGCGGACGTCTTGCAGACCTCTGCTAGTGAGAGTCGATAATCTGTGTGTATCTGATAGACTTCAGGATCTGCCAGTCCAAGCATGGAGAACACTTTGTCTCGCGTGTCCGTAGCTTTGCAATATCTCGCTGAGATAATGAGTTCTGGTAAGGGAACGAACGAACTTCCCCGGTGCGATCGCTTCCTCAGGGCACGGATATTTGCCGCATGTTGATAGAAGCTGATGGTCAGCTCGTCCGAGGTGTCTCCTGAGCCAGGTATGTTGTAGCGCAAACTCTGTGCATACTCAACGGCCATGACCGCCTGGGATATGACGTCGAGGCTACAACACGACTCTCCCCATGACACAAGCGTACGAGCGCCCAGCGCAGCTTCTTGTCGAACCCAGCAGCGCTCCCACCAAGGTCTTTCAAGCAACAAACGTACAGCCCCCCAGTGCTCTGAGATTTCTTCTTCTGAAAAAGTCGGATATCGAACTTCTTTCTCGCCCGGGCCACGGAGAGGAGGCTTGCCAATTCTGTTGATGACCTCCATGGCTGTCGTACTACCCTCGATCGCATCGCCAAGCCATACTTGAACCGTGGTAGCTTTCTTGTAGACACGACGCATCAGCGAGACCTGATGACTCCGCTCCTCGATATCGGCTTGATTGATGCCTTTCGCGTGTCACTTTTGGTAGCATGCCATTCCGCCAGTAGACTCACATATTTGGTCAATCCACCAGTAGCTCCACCTTGAAGTATCTGTGGATTGCTGGCGATTTTTAATCACCAGTTTCCTCATATGTCGTAGTGCGCTGTTCAAACTCTCCGTGATCATCAACGGATGTCCCTCAATACTGATCGATTTCTGCATCTTTGGATCGCCCCAGACGTATGACAGGGCATTGTACTGGTTCAAATCTGTGGGGAGTTGCTTCTCGAGGCTAACATGCACCAATTTGCCTGACAGCTTGTCCTCCTCGTCGCCTGCCAGTTCCAACGCAAGCAATCGGATCTCGTTGTTAGCATTATCTAGTGCTCCGTAAGTATACGGCTCGTCGTCCTCCAGCACAGTAGAAGCCTGTACAGTGTCATTTGGCACGGAGATCTCCAGACGTTCCAAGACAGCCGATACGGCATCATCGAGACGGCTCAATTTCTGCTCGATGGCTCCCAGACGCTCCCAGATAGGAGCGACCATGGGATGCCTTTCATAGCTGGCACCGAACCTTGCCGTCATCGATGTCCTGTAGACGTTGTAAGTGGAGTTCGGCACGCCGTCATCAGTGTGGCTTTGCAAGGGGGTTTTGGGCGGAAAAAACAGGGATTGGTAACGTAAGCAGCCAAGGCTGAATGGTGGAGAAGGTCAACTCAGTTCCAACCTCGATTCTTATTCCAACACCTCTCGTTGTTCTCGATTAACTCCTCAGCCAGTCCGAGGTCGACATCGTCCATCCCTCCTCCACACTGTCATCATCCTCCTCGTCGTCATCGACGACTACCAGCTTCTTGCCATTGGCGGCGACCTTGGCCCCATCCTCCTCTTTCAGCAGGTCGTACAGGCGGTTGACATTGTCTCTAGGGGCCAGGTCCCGCTTACCATTATCAACTCTTACGCTTCGCTTGCGCATGCTCATGTGTACCTCAATTCTGATGCGTCCCCAACCAGTCGCAGCTGCGCAATTGCGAATATACCAACTCCTGAAAGTGACTCTGTCTCTGAGTTCCACTCGCACCCACACTCTCGATGATTGGACCGTTTCTTGCAGGTATAATACAGGCAACGTGTTGCGGGTGTTCACCAAAGGCTTCGCCTTCTCCGTAACGTTTCGCGCCAGAGCATCCAACACGCTGGGCATCGTCGAGTGAAAGGCAGCAGGCACAAAGAACGATGGTGTTGCCATTGTTTCGTCGTAAACAAGGCGAACTTCGAATATTGCTTTATTCGGTCTACCGGGGTCGACTTCGCAAGGGATTGGGCCGCCAAAAAGACCCGCGAAACGTGGCATTGTAATCTGTCTTGGTCAGCTACAGGTCATGGCAATTGTCTAGAAAGAGACATACGAGACGGATGCTGCAGGCTTTGTCGCTCTCTATCCTCTCAAGGGAATGGTGTCGTGAGGTGATGATAAGGTGAGCAACTGATTTCAAGGTGCGACACTGATGATATGACAGTGATGACACTGGTTCAAGGGAGAGTACAATGGTGTTTATGCGATTCGAGCGAACGTTGCTTGGAGCTGGTAACAGCGAAGAAATCGGGATGATCAGTATCTGAGCTGGTGTTATCGTCCACGAGACAGCATTCAGAAAGAATTGGGGCGTTGAGTTGTTTGGTAGGACCGTGATCGAGTATCGCCAAGCAGCAAGACAAGTGAATGCATGCGCTCTCTGCTCCCGCCATATCACCGCTCAACTACTGGCGAGCCTTGCTGTAGTGCTTCACTGGCAGTCTCGAAAACCCACGACCAAAAAGTCGTCCCTCACTGGGAATTGAACCCAGCAAAAACCAAAAAAAGAATGATTTGGTTGCAAGATTCTAGTCTCTCACAGCACCAAAGATTGTAACAATGCATCATCATGAATGAACCGGGAAGGTCGCAAGAGGCAGGGCAGGGAACGGTCATGACCCTGTTCCACGCACGTGGATGCATCGGGTCTGGATATTGTCGGAATAGATGTCGGAATAGATGTCGAAATAAATAGCCAGCTTCATGATTGATGTATACCCGTATTACCACTGTGGTCTTGCATTGTTGAGCAGTTCTCTGGCACTTCAAACTATATTAATTGAATTAATGGATGATAGTGAAGAGGAAAATGGTAGTGAAGAGGGAAATGGGAGTGAAGTATCGGGTAAAATTGAATGTGTTGAACGCTTCACTTGCTAATATATCGCTAGTCCAATAGCCCGAGGTCGCACTGCTTCACTGCTGCTTGATACCCGAACGGAAAGGTCCCCCATCCGGAACCGACAAGCAAAAAGGGAAAAAAATAATCTCATACAAGATTCGAACCTCACACACCAGAAGATTGTAACAATGCATCGTATAGGATGAACCTTGGAGGTCACAAGTGGCAGGACAGGGAACTATTACGACCTGTTCCACACCTGTGGATGCATCGGCCTGGAAAGAATAAAAGTGTCGACAAACATATCCAGTAAACATAACGACGTATGTCCGCATTACCACTGTGGACTTGCATTGTTGAACAGTGCTAAACTACCGCCTCAGTGAAGTAGAAGTCATGTGCTGTGTTGTGCGGAACCTTCACGTGGCACCCTTGGTGAAGACTACCACAAGTATATTAGGCGCCATTGTAAACATGAGTGTCTACCACGCCGAGTCGCCCTTCCAGCTCATGTCCTTGACCGTCTTCTCCTTGACATGATCACCAGCTTCCGTGGCTTCAGCCTCGACATAGCCCTCATCTGTGCCCACGTAACCATCTTCATCAACAGAAATACCAGATGGAATGAACTTGCGCAGGATATTGTCGACCCAAGACTGCGGCACACCGAGCTTGACAGACTCGTCAATAGCTCTGTTCATGCGTCCAATATACTCCTGCGCTATCTCTCCAGGTATGACCCGGAACTCGTCGACATATACCAACGCCCGGACCGTGGTGTTGTCAGAGCCAGAGTGTTTGTCCGGTGACCATCCAGGCACGTTAACACCGTACTCGTTTGGGTCTTGCAGCCACTTCGTCACCGTCATGGGGAGGTAATGCTTGTTGTAGTCCCAATCGCCTTGCAGATAAGGTTTGATATGCTGGGTCTTGGGGTCTGGATTGAGTTGCGGCTCCGGGTTTCGAGCCTCGTTGTGGCCCTCGTACATGTCTAGTCTGGCTTCGTCTTCAGGGCTCATGTTGTACAGCACGCCCCAGACGGTGTTTGCGTCGGTAGCGGCGTTGGACTCTGGCAACGGAACGACGTTTGCATAGCCACGTTCGCAGATGATCCAGGCGTAGCTGTCTAGTCGGGCGATGGCGATAGGGACACTTGACGAGGCATCATTGTGGAGGCGGATCGACATCTGATATGGGGAAAGGTTGCTGCCGAATGCAAAGTAGAACGTGCCTGTTTTGGAAGACGTGTGCGGGTGGTAGACGACCTGTTCTTGAGCCATATTGGAAAGAATTGGGTGGACCAATCCTCGCTGCTCTGACTCAGGTGCGAATCCAGTGCGGTATCCTGGAAGTAGTGAACGGAAATATCGAGAAGCGGAATATGTAAATACAGCTTCGCCTGTTTCCTTTATGATGGACTGATGATGGTGCAATTCAAGAATGTTTGCTCCAGCACAGAAGTCCAGCAAACATCGTCTGAAGGAGACGGACGCGAGAAATGAATCTAATACATAAGTTCTAGGTCAATGCCGACTCCAGTCTATATCAGGGAAAAGGGATTGGACTGTCAGACATGTCGCAAGGCTATCAAAGGTTGATGAGACGTCAAGATGGAGATGTCCGAAATCGGGGCTGGAAACGATCTCCGTCACAATGACCCCAGCATTAAACTTGTGGAGATGAATTGTCTACGATATATATGTTTGCCTAGTTGTGGCATATTGGTAATGAGAGAAGTATTTGTACATGAGAGACCTACACGTAAGGAAATGCGGGCACAGGGGGTGGAGGTCAGGTCCAAGACGTCAGGTAGCGACTTGCAAGGCTGAACTCGTCCTTCAAGGTCGATGGCCTGGATAGCAATATCTCGGACAGATTCAAAAAGGGCTAAGATTGCTTTGATAATAAATCGAGTTTCTGTCTGACCAGCAATCCGTGTTAGCCAAGTCTCAATATAATGCCGACAGGTTCGCGCAACCTTATGCGCAAATCATTCCATGACGTCGATGTCTGGAATTCTGGTCATGACCGAAAACAACGATTCACTTTCCTTCCACGTTGCTCCCAATCCACAGTAGCTTTGTACCTAGATACCACAGTGTCTGTGTTGGTTTTCACACTATCCAACGCAATGCGGGAATAGCAGAGAACTGAGTGGATGGGCGTGAGATTGCGTGGGCTAGACACTCGAGGGGAAACAAGAGGACTTGGCCTTGACAAACACCATCGTTCGAAGGCTCATTTATATTAGAGACCTCCCCAGTCGAGGCTGGATCACCACGAGCATTCTTCCAAAGATCATGAGTGCAAATGCTGGAGATCCGACAAGCGAGCATCATTCAGTATCAGGCCCAGAGCAGCTTACAATGCCACCTCTCCAATTACCGCCGAACCTCAAATTCGGCCCTTTTTCGGTCACTTCTCAGGTCTTCCACATATCGAATACGAAATTGTCTTATGGCTTAGTCAACCTCAAACCGCTCCTCCCGGGTCACATCCTCATCTGCCCGGTACGATGCGTTCCAAGGCTATCACAGCTTACTGTTGCCGAGACGACAGACTTGTTCAACACTGTCCGCATCATCTCTAGGACGTTGGAGCGGGTATACTCCGCCGGTGCCTTGAATGTGGCGGTCCAGGACGGTGTTGACGCTGGACAGTCGGTGCCGCACGTTCATGTTCATGTCATTCCAAGGAAGAAGGGTGATTATGACCACCGAGGTGGTGGCGATCAGATCTATGATGCTATGGATGGGGAGGAGGGGAATGTTGGCAGAGCGTTTCTCGAGATCCAGCAGCAACGGAGGGGAAGAGTAAATCACCGGAAAGAGTTCTCTGCGGGCCCGGACAGCGACAGGAAGCCGAGAAGTGAGGAGGAGATGCAGAAGGAGGCATTTTGGCTGAGGTCAGAAGTTGAGAAGGACTACGTTGAAGAGAGCTAGTGGTCGCCACTGGCACAAATTCATGCCATGTAAATACCGTGGTGTGCTACATCGCTGCGCGTCCACACTTAGCCGCACCGTATGTCCGCATATGACATAATCAAGACACTCTTGACCTTTCATCGGTTTCCCGAACCATCTATATCCCTGCTTGTGGACAGGGCGCCGTGCATGTAGGACTCCTCTCTTGCGCTCTCCATCGTGGTGATGTCGACGGATTGTCGAGTTGGAACCCTTTGCAGTTCATAGTACTCATCAACGCCCATCAGCGTATTGATTTTGGCCTTGCGTTTGCGGAGCACGCGATCAACGAGAGGCGGCTTTTTCGTTGCCGTCCCCGACCACTTAGCTTTCGGCGGTACCCATCGAACATTGAGTAGTGGGCCTTGGGCCTCGGTCTCAGCAACATCAAAACCGAGATGTAGGTCGCCATCACGTCCCAAGTACCAGCCAAAGAGGTACTTATATTCACGCAACAGCACAAGCGCATTTAGTTTCTCTCGTGACATTTTTGGACTTGCAATGTCGAACATTCCGTCTGCAAGGAATTGGGCCTGGTGGCACATCCCCATAAGATCAGCAAGGCTTCGTAGCACCCGAGGTATTCGACGGTAGCGGCGGGGCCAAGCGAACGGGAGACTGAACCAGTAGATGATGATATACGTCAAAACGACCACGAAGCTAGAGTGCGAGATCGTGAAGTGCACGCGTGATGGAGTCGTTGAGATAGTGAAAAGAGCCGAGACAAAGACAGGAAAGAATGATGAGACCGTGTTGAGGACAGAAAACCAGGCGACTTTCCAATGTTTACCTTGGTATGCTTGGAGCGGAACCTCGATCGCAGACGCAGTCAGGTACGAGAGCGATATTGAATCTCCAGCAGTACCCGGTGTTTCTGACATGCCCAGGAAAGGTTGCATGAAGCGCATATTGAGATCGACCGCGCCTAAGAAGCCAATGCTGAAGAAGCCTGCTAGCTGGGCAGGGAACGCGCGAAATACGAGGGCGTAGAGAAAAGTCCCGCTATCAACATCGATAAACGAGTTGCCTGCTTCAAGAGTCCACGTAGTATTCGGCGATCCAATAGTGCCCCAAGTGTTCGCTATCGAGAAGCCAGCCTCATAAGCACCACTGGTCATAGCAAGTATACAGCCTATCAGGGCAGCCGTGGTTATTGTCATCCAGATTATAATCCAGAAACCTCCTAGTCCTGGCGATACGCGGTAGGGGTAATGACTGCAACGAGGATAATGCTTGCACTCGCACAATGGCATACTGTAGTCTGTGAACCAATCCGTAAGGCTAGAAGAGCGCTCCATGGGCGTCGAAAACTTGAGATTGTGGTCTAGGTCCGTGGTGACATCGGAGTAGTGACCAACTTGTGTGGGATTTGCCGAATCTTCGGCGGGATTTGCGGCACCGGAAGAAATATGACCTGTTCTGAAATCGACTGCTTCATTGTTTATTTGGCGCTGGGGCCTTGCACTGCTCGGGGCGATTGACACTGAACATAGTTAGCGGTGAAAGTGGAATGTACTCATTTTATTGACCTTACCGGGAACTCCCTTTGTTAGTCCAATACCATATACAACTTTAGTGTCATGAACACCCTCTGAATCTTGAAATTTGCGTTCCCAATAACCAATCCGAACGCGTAGGTCTGGATCCAATATCTGGCTCGCGGCGTTGCGGTTCCCAGATTTCCGCTCCAGCTTGCGGAAGCAATGGAGGGCGTTACATCTTGCGAACAATGCAATGTAGTCCACTAAAGATATTGGATCCCATCTCAGCCCTGTAGACCGTGACCAGAAGCATATAGTGACAACAAGATTGCAAGCAGCCATGACACCATAGCCGCCCACCAAATAATAAGCAGCTCGTGTTCGAACAAAGATTACCCATTCTGTACCATCCTGCTGCGTTCCTAGAAGGATAGATTTTGCCGCGACCAGAAAGGTGGCAATGAAGGTGCCTGTGTAGAGACACATAGTAAGTATGCTTCGTGGTGTTTCAAAAGGGCTTTGCCAGGGAAAATAAGAGCCAGCAATGGATCTAGAGGGAGGAGCACCGGGATTAATGGTGCCTTTCTGATCAGCCATTGTAGCGTAGGGGATCATCCGAATCGCATCGCGGGCTGTCTGCTTAAACAGTAGCATCGTGATAGTTGCGATAAGCCCAGGGACATATTGCGCGACTAGGTGAACGTTCTCACTTGCAACAGTGAACTTTCGATTCTTGCCAGAGGCACGCAGGAGAAAGACGATGCCACCCGCGAGCAGAAGATACAAGAATATCAAGCCGACACTGGTCTTTGCTTCCAAAAGTGTAGGCCTGAAATCGAGGGGTTGGTACCCAATCGGTGGTGGGATCGGTGTCAGTGAACCTGATCATACATAACATGAGACTTTGCCGAGAGTTACCCAGTAAAAGCGTTCTTACCTTGCTGTACAAGAGGTACATCATCTCCTTGGCTGCTCCGAGTCCGAGTCCTTACACTCTCTGATTCTGAGTTGTCAGTAAGCACAACGGCCCCACTAAACGACACGTTCGGGTTGGTGTTCTCAGGGTTCGACGGTTGGATCCGCTTGAAATAGGGCTGCCTTTCTGTATGATTGCTCCCGCTATCATCTTCATAATTGTCAGGCTCGTGATGCTGATCAACAGCCACATCCTCTTCAATCGCCGTGATGAATGTGTTGGTCGTGGTCGTGCTCGGTGAAGGAGGATTGGAGATGTGAGCAGGGTTCGCATATGCGCCGTTCGAGCGTACAATCGTGATGCTTGTATTTGAGGTTGCCATTTTGATAAGAGGATGTGAACTTGAATCGAACCAGGCTGAACAGCATCAACGAAGTGGGAGCTTACACCTGCGCCTGCGCCGCGAACGATTGGCCAATAGAACGAGCAAAAGGTCGAGCCGGTAAGGCTGGTGATTCCAGACGGTGGCGCTTCTATCACGTCTTTAACTTTTCCGCGGTTCTGCTAGTTGCATGGTCATCGCTATTATTTCCCACAAAGACCATGGTAGGAATGGCCTCTTGATACCAGCAGCGTCTGAAGTCTTTTTGCAAGGACTTTCTGGCCCGGCACAACTGGTAGCTGCCGGAAGTGTAAGGCGGATTGGCGGCTAGCAGCCTTCGTGGACTTCACACACCACACGAACCACCCTCCGAGATCTTGACGACGCCTATAAACAATCAAAGGGCAATAGCTACCACACCGCGACTGAAGACTGCCGCAGGACCATACGATGACTTGTTGGTTCCTAACCCTTTGCTGCGGGTAGCGCATCCTCATCATGCGTGGTGGGAAAGAGATATTCTCGTCGTGAACAGGAAAAGAGTGTACACTCGGCCTCAAATCCAAACCAACCATGCACACTGCAGGCGGAAAGCACCCAGGCAGAGGCTAAGCAGACATCTATCGCATCGAGCTGCAGAGATTAGTAAGAGATAGACTTGAAAGCTTGCGCGGTCCATATTGCTTGTCATTTTGATGTTTGCACGCCGTCTATCGCTCTCTGGGTATCACTCGTTACACAGTAGCCACAATGTAGAACTCACTGGTGCCACCTCATTTCATCTCCCATTACGCATGCCCGTTCGTCTCTGCATTCCCATTTGTAGCAGCCTCGCCATTGCCATAATATTCGTTCTGCTGCTCCTTGATCGTTGCAGCCGTGCTTGGCTCGCGTGGTTGCATGTCCTTGCTCTTCCACAGCTCGGCTCTCTCATCCAGGATCTCCTGCGCCCATGCCTTCATCTCGTCCAGATAGATCTTTCTCGAAACCCAGCTAAACTCACTGAGGTCAACTTGACAATTACTCGACCGTTCGTATTCAACCATTTGCAGGATCAGCTCGATCTTGTCGACATCATGCACAAACTTCGACTCCAGAGTCTCGCTATCCTCATACTCTTGCCATACTGCGCGGATATCCTTTCCTGGTACGCCACCGTGAACTTTGCCCAGCAGAGACTCAGTCACCCAGTCCATGGTATCTGCCTCTCGTCTGCTCTTTTCCGGTTTCGGGACGCCATCCACAGGTGTCAGATCGCCAACAAGTCCTTCAGCCATATCGTGAATGAGCGCCATTTTCGTGCATCGCGGGATGTCCAGTTTCGAGCTCAATTCTGGAGGCGCAAGCATGGTGATTATGGACATGCGGTACATATGATCTGCTATTGACTCGCCTTTTGAGATACCAAATCGTCGCCATCCTTCGCGCTTCTCAACTTTCAACCGCTCGACATAGTGGAAAAATGAAATAGGTGACGAAGTGTTCTCTACTGGTGGGTTCGGCAGGTCTTTGAGGACGGCTCGGACGGTCCACGGGTTTGGCTTGGGAAGAAGAGAAGTATGACCACTTCTGATCCACGGCTGAGGCACTACACGCGTCTGATTAGCAGATGGTCGTCCTGCAGCAAACGATCCTCACCTTGTGGTTCGTCTGAAGCCATAGTGTGAGAATAGGGGTGGTTGATAGATGTAAGAGTGGCAAAGGAGTAGCGATGCGAAGTTGAGTAAAGAAAAATTGAAAGGAGAAGTCCTGTCAATTAATACTGCCTTTTCCCAAACTGTATATGCAAGCACAAACACCTGCCGCAAAGGAACAACAAGCAAGAAGAACAAAATGGTTCCAGGTTGTTCGCCAGAGGAAAAAAGCACAACTTTCGCAGCTTTGTTGTTTACCCGATGACGTCGTCCCGTGCCGTCCGCCTCAAGGACGCCTTTGTCCGCTCGTTTATTCGCCCATCCAAACCTCACGCTTCCTCACCGTCGATAGTGAGATGAGGCGCAACAGCTAAAGTCCCATCTGGGGGCTTCTTTGAGTCTCGTTGAACCTTCATGTCAATGGAAGGCTGACTACGGTGAAGAAATTGGTGCTGATGCTGTCACACTTTCCCCCTTTCACAAATGCCTTTGCATCCATTCGTGCGCTGCGCATCGAAAGAAAGCCAATCACACAATCATTGATGAGATGGCGTCATGCATATATGCTGTAGAGGATCTGCCCTTTATCAAACAATCTTCATTGTACATAGTAGATAGCTTCGTTTCTTCTGTTGGTAAGGCTTTGCAGGTCTTGACAATCATGGGGTCTGTCACTACGGAAACCATTCGTCAGCCCGATATTGCCTACAAGCCCGACTTTGACAAATATCAAGTACGAACAGAACTCCGTCTGCAGACCGAGCCTCTCGAACAGGTCGATCTGCCATCGGGCTTCCCTGGTGAATTGAAATCTGATTTCGTCTGGGAGGGTGATGGCCTAGCCGAGAAATATGACTGAACACATGTGCTCACGGATGCCCAAATTCAGGAGTTGGAGGCCGCCCTCCATGATTTCAAATGTGCGCGATATAGGTATGCTCCTGCATCAGGAACGTCAGTGACCAGCTAGCAGCTCTGAACAAACCTTTGGGCTATATCAGCCAGGATACCTTTCCATTGCCTACTTTGCACTCCGCCCTGCGCAAGGTCTCCCGGGAACTTCATTTTGGTCATAGGTTCAAGGTGGTGAGGGGGTTGCCAGTACAACGACACTCCCGGTAGGAGAACATCATCAGCTACGCCGGCTTATCATCTCATATCGCCCCAAGTCGTGGTCGCCAGGATAGCAGGTACAACGGCGAGCCGGCAGATGTCGTCCTCAACCATATCAAAGACTTATCGTCTGGACCTGACAGCGCCCACATTGGGGCACCTGCTCACACCGCTGACAAGCAAGTCTTTCATACAGACTGAGGAGACATTGTGTCTCTGTTTGCCCTGGGTACCGCAGCGGAAGGTGGCACAAGCAGACTGGCAAGCACTTGGAGAGTTTACAATGAGCTGGCTGCCACCAGGCCGAATCTGATCAAGACCTTGTCTGAGGATTGGCCTTTTGAGAACTTCGGAAATGCTGCTAAACCCTACGCCCAGAAACCATTATTGACTACCAGCCCGCGACTTCTGAGTCGCCTGAGCGTGTCTTACTCCAGTACGCAAGGCGAAGCTTCACCGGCTTCGGAGCCCTTCCACGTTCCAAGTCGATTTCACCTATCACCGAAGCGCAGGCGGACGCGCTTGATGCAATTCACTTCCTGGGCGAGAGGTACAATGTTGGACTGGATTTTCATCAGGGCGACATTCTGTACGTCAACAACCTCGCCGTCTTTCATGCTCGTGACGGCTTCACAGACACGGTCGAACAGCAGTAAGTTGCAAAGCCCATTCGTCCCGAGCAATCCTACGTTGGTCAGTGCTGACCACTTTACTAGACGCCATCTAGTGAGGCTCTAGCTTCGTGACCCGAAACATGCTTGGAAGACACCCTAGCCTCTCGAATCCAGGTGGAATCAACTTTTCGACAGCATCAGTCCGGATAGTCAGGTCTTTCCCTTGGAGCCGTATGTAATAAGTTCCAGTAACAGCTCAAGTAGAAGTTGAGATCGTCAATGAAGACACTGCTCCTCTGATAGTCTCATGTGATTCGACAAATGCATAATTTGTGATTGATACTTGAGGCTAGGGAAGATGTCATTGTGGCCTTTATGAGTCACAACTTATTCACTATTTAATATTGATCAGATTTCCTGCGACAAGAGAAGGTAGTTTCATGGTCTGATGAACGACTAGAGAACCCTCGGTCGTTTGAATCGACACTCCTGTTCCAGCCAGAATCATCGTTCGTGTCGACCTTCGAGCCATGTTGAGGTGACTACCACCATCAATAACGGTTCCCATCAATATACTGGTGCTGGTGGATAAACGTTGCTCCGCCCCATATGTCCTTTTGCAGAGGATTGTACCGAGCCAATACCCACGATGCAGTAGCACAGTATGGTCAGTCCATCTAGGGTCATGCATGGACATAGGACATGCAACCGATGCTCCAGAGCATCCACACTACATCCCGTTGTCCTTTACAAGATCACGATGGCCCAGTTTCCGCACAGTGCGAAAGAACCCGCGGAAAAACTCCGAATGTGATTGCGACGCAATTCATCAGGTATTGCCCACGAAGAACTTCTGTTTGGCAACTTTGGTTTCACCTTCCTGTTTCCTCTAAGTCCAGCACTATCTATCGGATTGGTCGCCAATAACAACGGTCCGATCCATCGACGCTCATCACGAAATAATCCGTGGGAGTAAAGGAGGCGAATAATCTCATCACAGTACAAAATGGCGTGCTTGCCAGGCCAGAAGATGCGATAGTGATCGCCGAATCAGGACTACTGACACCATGGCAGATGGCACCATTCACCAACAATTCGTCGTCAGCCGCTTAGTCCTTCTGTCGAAGTGACTTGGCGCTCCTTGGATGTGCTGGATCTGATGGGGAGTTTTCGTGGAGGAACAGCCACGTTGAAGACGTGATTGAACAAGCTGCACCTTCACTATTGAGGTCGATATCGACTCGAATCCAGTTCTCTGGGCTTACGAATTGAGCGATGCCAGGCCTGAGCGGCAACGAGGTTCACTCCTTGCTCGTGTGATCACAATATCTGGGGACGTCTTGACTGGTATTGCCTGTTACTGCAAATAACCCCGGTCAAGACTAACATATATCAGCAGCCTAGATCGACCGAAACGTCGACTGTGGGCTGCATGACGGAAAGGAACTTACTCGACTGATCACACCGGGAAGTGTGGACTGCAATGAAACAGTCCAGAAGCTCGTCACAAAGATTAACTACGTCGGTGCTAAGATGCTTGCCTTGGGCGTCGCGTCAACTTCGAGGAAGAGTGCGATGCTCAGACCAAAGGCGACACTCAGATAATACTGTTTGTATGATACGTCCGTACGTCCCTTCCCTCGATGCATACGGCGTCGACGACAGAGGTACGAGCAGCGGGATCGCTTTGCCTACTGCAGTATTGCGGAAATCCAGAACTTGCAGACAAGAAACTATCCTGGTCAGACAAGGGTGATGTTCTTGAACGCTGGCTCGAAACCAACGAGAGCATGTGAAGTGCTATCAAGCTCGAATCACGCAATCAAGCCCCTACATGAGCCAACCCCCAACCCCACTTTGAGTTTCGGCTTCAGCACCCCAACAGGTTGGAAAGTACAACGGAAGTCGGTATATCTCGCCCAGGAAAGTGCTTTTACGGTCCATTCTAGAACCTGACTCGGCTGACGTCGCGCCAACGCTGTGCACATCGGATCGTCTGTGGCTTTTTTTTCACGTCGCACCCCTTCGTAGTTAAGCGAGTGGTCAATGTCGCAATGAGGAACCAGTGGAGATGGGCCTATCTATATAATCCTATCCATCAACTCCTTTCTGGACGGCCGCGAAACACTTCATCTTCTGACCAGGAAACATCAGAAGCCCTGCTCCCAATGGACAATAAAACAGTCCTCGAGTCTTTCCCCTCCTCCTTGGAGAGTGGCAATTCCAACTTACGCAACAGACGGCAACCCCAGAAATGGTGGAAGTTCGGTGGTCGGGACGTCAGCTATATCTCCGTCGATGATGGTCTTGTTGACCAAAAGTCCTCGGAGACCTCCTCCCTTACTGATACGGGCAGAAACGTGAATAACGTCTTCGTGAGCCCGGAAGCACTCGAGATCTATAAGCCTGTCGAGGGATTTGAGGGTACCCATCGTTTCGATCACACGGCAACATGGTCACCTCAAGAGGAGAAGACCTTGGTCAGACGGGTATGCACCACATGTTCTTTCTAAGACCGAGCATTGCTAACATGGACGGCAGCTTGATTGGCTCGTCGCCCTACCAGCTTGTATCATGTTCTTTGCCCTACAACTTGACCGTGGCAATATCACTCAAGCCCTGTCGGATAACATGCTGGTCGATCTGGGTATGGTGACCAACGATTACAACAACGGCATGACTGTATTTTACTGTGCGTTTCTCCTGGCCGAGCTTCCCTCTCAGCTCATCAGCAAGAGGCTTGGACCAGACATCTGGATACCTATACAAATGGTTTCATGGTCAATTGTCGCCGCCTCCCAAGCCGCTCTGTCGGGCAAGACCAGCTGGTACATCTGTCGTGCCCTACTCGGCCTAATCGAGGGAGGCTTCATTCCGGACACTATCCTCTACCTCTCCTACTTCTACAAGAACGCCGAGTTGCCCAAGCGTCTCAGTTGGTTTTGGACATCATACCAGTCAACACAGATCGTTGGAGCCTTCCTTGCGTACGGCATCTTGCATCTTCGAGGTCATGGCCCTCTGAAGGCAGGCTGGCGATACCTATTCCTGATCGAAGGTATTATTACCTTCCTCATTGGAATCTTCACATGGCTTTACCTGCCAGCTTCACCCACACAGACAGCTCGCCAGGGCTTCAAGGGTCTCCTGCGGCCCAAGAACGGATGGTTCACGGAGCGAGAAGAGACCATCATGGTGACGAGAGTCTTGCGTGACGATCCCAACAAGGCCACCATGCACAATCGCCAGGGTCTCAGCTTCAAACTTCTCTGGGAGGCCCTCACAGACTATGACATGTGGCCAATCTACATACTCGGTTTGTCATGGACCATTCCAACCACACCACCGCAAGCCTACATCACTCTCACCTGCAAAGCTCTCGGCTTTAGTACCTTCGAGACCAACCTGCTTACCATTCCTGCGTACGTCCTTTTCATCCTACAACTCCTCTTCTGGACCTGGGCGTCCGAGAAGATGAACCAGCGTCTCTTGGTCGGTCTTCTCGCTCAGATCTGGGCCTTGCCTCTCCTTATCGCCCTGGTCGCTTTACCACCGCATTTCAACAACTCCAACTGGGCCAAGTGGACTCTGTCTACGCTGCTTGTCGGCTACCCGTATGCTCACGCCATCATTGTGGCCATGACATCCCGGAACGCAGGATCTGTGCGCACCAGGACCGTCGGCTCGTCACTGTATAATATGGCCGTGCAAGCGTCGAACGTCTTTGCTTCTCAAGTCTACCGGACCGACGATAAGCCTTATTATTACAAGGGAAACAAGGCGCTGCTGGGCGTTGTGGCCTGGAACATCATCGCCTTCATTGTCGCCAAAGCATACTATGTTCACAAGAACAATAAACGTGACAGGGTCTGGAACTCTATGACTAGAGAGGAACGAGTACACTACTTGGCTACCACCGAAGACAAGGGCAACAAAAGGTTGGACTTCCGCTTTGCTTCATAGAAGGTCATTGTGTAACGAGATGCGCGTGTATGACGACGTTGAAGCAAAACACAGGAGTAATGCTGAAGAGACAAAGCTAGATGACTGTTGATTGAACACATAAAGTTATGGCAACAGGAGATACACATACGCGGATGGATTATACCACGTCTGGATGCCTGGAGCAAGAATTGATAGACGATTGAGTGAAGAAGGAATTGGGACAAGATAGACATTGGAGGTCACCTGCTCGACTGCTTCGGATTCCTTCACTACCTCCGTCATCCTCATCATGTTCATATGTGTCGGGCCTAGATTGTGAGGGGTCATTATGTTTGATAGATACGAGAGCATCATCCTCAGTACAGACTTTACAGTAAGACCCTATAGCCATTTCGAGTCATCTGCACCTGGCTTACAAGATCCTCTGTCGAAGCCGAAAACCACGTCTTGCTGCCCATCACGGCCAGGACCAATGACTGTCACAATCTTTCTCCAGTCAAGGTAGCTGGCTGTTTCACCTTGCTTGCTCCACCTGGTAGACCCGCTGGTGAATCTTGCAGGATCCCACAGCTCGCCTGGTCCAGCGCCTTTTACTGACTTGGTTGTCTCCATTGTACGGCTGATCAGCTCGAAGATGTCCATGTCGTGTCGCGGTTTGAAGTCTGGATACAATGCACGTAATGACGATTGTGTCTGATGATCGTGAAGCCCCAGACTTCGAATATACCAGTTATTGAATTGAGTAAGGGAGACGTCGACATTACAAGAGCCTCCAACCGTAGCTCTTTTGAGAAGCGCTTGCATGATCGCTACTGCTCCTACTAGTCCGGTCCTGTGGAAGTGTTAAGTATTGTTTGGCAAAACATGCTGCGCCTTGAACTTACTGATAGTCAGAATTTGGTAGCAGCGGCACAACGGGCTCGTCTAATCCCAGGAATTTGCCTTGTTCCCAAGATGAGCCGGAGACCTGATCACTTGTCAGTACCAATGGTTTCACTCAGGTGAAAGTCAAGAAAGAGTAGTACACAGTCGCTGATCTGCTGGTAGCCAGCACGTGAACTCCATTCGCCAACCCAGCCATAGCAATTCTCTCTGCAATAGATGATACCCTTTCCTCGTCGTCTTGCTACTTCTTGTGCCCACTTGCGTCCGAAACCCAGTTTCTCGAGCGCACCAGGCCTGTACCCATCGACAACGACGTCCGCTTCTGTGAGCAGGGCTTCAAATACTGCTTTTCCCTCGACTGTTTTCAAGTTGATGTCCGTGTCACGCTTGCCCAACTGACCGTCAAAAAGAGCAAAGGCTGCGTCAGGTTGCGTGTCTGAAGAAACACGCAAGACGTCCGCTCCCAGTAACGCCAGGACTCGTGTGATAGTAGGTCCTGCAACCACTTTTGTAAGGTCGAGGACTTTGATGCCTGCGAGAGGTCCTTGACAAGGTTTTCCAGATGGCCATTTTACCTTCTCGAGCGTGTCATGGATCTTGTGGATGCGGTACAACGGTTCTCGAATGCAAGCTTTGCCGTGACTGGTTTCCGCAAACTCATCGAGAGTGAGGCACGTCACGCCTGGCTGTCGCCATCTCTCGTTGACTTCGATTTCCAGAGAAGCACTGTCATATGTTGCAACTGCGTTTTTGTAGATGTCTTTGATGGCATTACGATGCTCCGCAACTTGCAGATCTAGCCGGTGCTGCGGGAGGCCGAGCATGTTTAGCACTGACGTGGTATCGAGACTTCCATGAAGTTGGAAGTAACGGCCGTCAGATGTCTTGTAGCTATATGAAGTCGAATCAGCTTTAGCCGTACGCCATCCAGGAGTAGTCTTACATATTTGTGGCCAAGCTCCGGTAGGTCTCTCCTATTCTGCCCTTGTCAATGTGGGCTATCTGCGTTTCGATTTCACCATCTTTGATCCTGTCGTCGAATTGAAACAAATTCAAGGAGAATAGCATCAGAGTGGCTGTGTACACGTCCACCTCGATTCTCTCCGATTTTTGGATTTTGTATCGTTGTTGGCAAACGGCACTTGCAAACAGACCAATACATGCCCACAGAGCGGAGACAGACTCGCTCATCTTCATGGGTGTAGGCATGAAAGGTTCAACATTCGGCGTAAAGATCACTTTTGATGCCTCTTCAAGCATCGCCTGTGGCATGTCGAGATCCGAATTCGTGCATAAATGATCCATGAGAATGCGTTTCGCCTCTTTTGATATCGATGCGTGCCACGTCCTGGTCATCGTCACTGTGGACTTTCCGTTGATGTTAGCGCCCAACATGTCGTAAACGGACACGGGCATGCTGTCGGCGACGTGGTAGTGTATGGAGTGGTATATCAGCCACTCACCAGTACTCGCTCTCGGACTGGTTTTCTGGCTTCTGGATACGGAGTACCAAGCATCAAGACGAAGTTGGGCTATATAACCAAACGTCCCGGGATACAAGAGCGATATATCATGATCATACTGTTTTGCAAACCTCTAGTACCCAGTCCAAGACCCTGGATTGAGACTATTCGGCTCCCGGACCAGCAGAACCCTGCGACAATTGGGCGCTCAATCATGGCAACCATTCAGGGCCATACCATAAAACTGCCATAATTGGCGTCGTTAGCAGCTTGCGGCGTACACGCCACAATCATCAACTGCTGACTGTCGAGGAGTGCTAGACTCGGAAGCGACCAAGAAGTCTAAATCAACGGCGCACGCTTGTCATGGTGTCATTTTCCGGAGCCGTCCCCGTGACCACCACTATGCATGAAATCGCTTCCTAACGGGAGCGGTACTCGATTATCCTGGGGTGTACATGCATCTTGCGACGATTACTGACACTGGCACTACCAGATCTACCGATCCACGCTTCCGGCCTATTCCCGCCTGCCGTGCGGTTGACGCTTTTCTGACACCGGACCCTTCAGTTGTTGCCTGCGTTCGGTGAAAAGCTTGGTAGCTGGCCGGTTCTAGGCTGAGATATGGTTCAACTTTCTGACTGCCACTCAAACTTTTGCACTATATAAGCACGGTCAAAAACCTGGCCTCTGGCATTAATCCCATTGAGACAGAAAGCAACCTCATTCTCTGATAAACCTCCATCACAATGTGGCAACCAAATATCCTCGGCATCAAAAGCCTACGCGGGAATATGTTGGTGTCGGCATACATGATTGTTTGCGGCGTCGCCTTCATGATGTTCGGTTATGATCAAGCTGTCTTGGGGGCTCTGTCAAGCAATCCTTCGCTTCTCCATCACATGGGGGTAAGGTCGACCAAATAGTCTTTATCTCAGATCATGACTGACATCATAGCAGACCACCAATCCCCTGATAGTAGGCTGCATTGTGGCCATCTTCTCCATCGGGGCGATCTTTGGCAGTATTGTCACATTGTTAATTGGCTATCGTACTGGCCGACGCTGGCTTATATGTGGGTGCAATGTGTCCTCTAGTACAATTGGTCTGACACAACCTTGCAGTCATTGGTTGTTGCCTTCTCGTCGTCGGAGCTGCCTTACAAGCGGCATCATTCAGTCTCGGACAGATGATTGCCGGTCGTTTGATCGCGGGCTTTGGCGTAGGCTTCATAAGCTGCACCATTCCGCTGCTAGCCTCGGAGATCGCGAGGCCCAATAGACGAGGCATCTTGATTGCTGCGCTCTTCACCTTGGCAGTGGTAAGTGTACTGATGAGCCCCTTTTAACATCTTTCCTTACTTGAGTACAGCTCGGCATTGTTGTGGCGGACTGGATGATCTTCGGTTTGCTTACCAACACGACGAATCCCGCATTGATATGGCGCTTCCCGGTCGCGTTTCAAAGCTTCTTTGGCATATTTACAGCGGTTTGTACAAGGAACTCGGATGAGGGTACTCTCACTGAACTCTCTCGACAGGCGACCATTTTCTTCCTCCCGGAATCTCCCCGATGGCTGTATGCTCAGGGCCATATTGAGGCAGCAAATAATGTTCTGGCACGCGTCTATGATGAGCCTGAAAATTCGGAGCTTGTGCAGGCGACATACGCAGCTCTCAAAGCCGAGGTTGACGACGAAGAGAGACGCGAAGATAAGGGGTTTGCACTGTTCGCTCAATGTTTCAAGGCCATGTTTTGGGACACGACCGACCTTCAATTGGGCAGACGGCTGCGTCTGTGTTTTCTGATCATGATGCTCCAGGAGATGAGTGGTTTGAACGTGGTAAGTCAACGTCCTTCCTCGCTCGAGCTTATTATTGACTAAAATCCAGATTGTACCATACACGAACACTTTGTTCGGTATCGACTTGAAGTTCAGTGCAACAAGGTCCATCATGGTCGCTTCCATCATTCAAGTCGCATGGGCTGTGTTTACCACCTGCGGCATGCTGACCATTGAACGTTGGGGACGACGACCGACCCTCATGCTGGGCACGGTAATATGCACGCTTGGGTATGTGACAGGCTTTTGTTCTGCATCTGTTCTGTGAGGCGGAATATGGACTGACTAGTCTTCCTAGCATGATCGGTTTCACTGTTTCGATTGCAATAGGCACCGAAAGTGCGGGCTGGGCAGGCATGATCATGCTGATCATTTTTTTCTTCGGCTTTGCTTTCGGCATGCTCCCAATGAGCTGGCTATACCCCTCGGAGATCCTGCCACTGCACATGCGCCATGTGGGCCTTGGTGTCGCTGGCATTACGACCTGGCTTTTCACGTTCCTCACCGTCTTTACAGGACCCATATCCTTTACTGCAACAGGCTACAAGATATTCATCCTTTACATCATATTCAACGCACTTGCGTTCCCATACGGTAATGCTCACTTGTTCGGCCTTGATCATATAATACCATGCTGATTGCTTTCTAGCATACTTCCTGATGGTAGAGACAAAGAACATGACTTTGGAGGAGATCAATCTCGCGTTCAGCCCAGTCGCAGCTGCCAGCATTCTTGGCGCTCAGGAAATAGTTCGCCGAGATGTTGAAAAGGATGAGATGGTTGGGCAAGTGACTGAGAAAGAACGTTGAAGCAACTTCGGCCGATGCCTTGTGTAGGCTATGAAACATTCCAAAGGCAACGACGGAAGGAGTCGCGCCATGCCTCTCGCGTAGCTTTGGGAATGATTTCCACACGATTTCAGCATACAGTGCATACTGTGGTTCACATGTTGAATTCGTACACGGAGTTTGAATTGGACCTGTGAAATACCAGAGTGATCTTCGTCACGTTAACTGGAGAAACAATCCTAAGAAACAACGTCAGTTGTAGGAACTCGAGTGTGGACATGACTTGACGTACCTCAAATGCCCAGTCCTGGGTGAATGCACTAAAATCAATCTCTGAGAAGTCGTTCCAGACGAAATCCTGAGTTAAATTGTGTACCTCGTGGCGTTCAATAGTCTTGTCAACCAGACGTGGGTCTTCTCCTGCGAGATCAAGCTGCTTAACAGTTTCATCGTCGAACATCTCGGGCGAGACAGATGTCTCCAAAGCAGAAGACAGTACTGTCAGATGAGCAAGATCTGCAATCTCTCGTCTTTTGATGACGAGGTCGCTTTCTGCATAGACCTTGTGAAGGTCGCTAAGAGACTCGGCTGCAATATATGAAACTTGAGTCAGGACTTCTAGTCCGGCGAGTAGTGAAGAGGCCATGATCTCCGCCGCCTGTTTAGAGATCGACATGGAGTCGTACAGATTCAAGACAGAGTATCCTGCTCTCGCAAGGGCATTTCTGGTATGCTCAGGATATGGATCTCTGAGGATAATACTCGTAGTAGCATCACAATTATGAGATTCCGTTTGCTGCAACATAAGGTGGATGAGATTCACGATTGTGCGCGTCGATGAAATTCTGTAGCCTTTGACGTCAAGAAATTGACCAGCAACGTGCGCCTTAGGCAGGGCTTCCAAAGTATCGACTAGGATGAGGACGCCCAGGTGAAAGTGCAAGCTGAGAATCACTAGCAGAGAGTCAGCCACAAGATGCATCTAGCAAGATAGGATAACTTACAATAGCTGATTCGCGACTTCTCTGAAAGCAGGATATAGTCCCTTCCGCATTTGTCGAGAAATGGACCAAAAACATTTTCAAATCGATCCATTTCTTGCACGACCTTTTCCAGTAGTGTCTGCAATGGAACTTCCATAGCGTGGAAAACCAGGTACTCTTGAAGTCGCGAGACAGCCTTCCAGAACAAAGTTTTACATGATGATCCGTACTGAATCATGGTCATGACGGTCTCATCAGTCAGCAGCGCCCTTGAAGGTTGCATGGGTCGGTATACTGCGTCAAAATTTTCGGATTGCTTCCTTACGTGGTCCCATACCTGAGATTCACCATTAAATCCAGGAAGGAGGACAGAAAGACGGCATCTTGTCAACGCCCTTGATCCATCGATCACAATTCCAAACCAGTATGCGGTGTCTCGCAGGTGGTCGTATTCTTCTTCGGCCTTGGTTTTGGCGAATCCACCGTCCGTTGCTAGACCAATCTGATTAGGAGCCATCAAAGGGGATCTTGTCAAGATATGAGCCTTGGCTCGCAGATGGACATAGTGTCGTAGTGCAGTCTCGAAGCAATGGTCAGGCATCCGCCGTTCCATACTTTTCCGCGATGTCGGTGTGGTGCCGAAGAGATACAAGGCAAGGATGGAACGGTAACTTGGCCTCGTAAGTACTCGAACGACATCTTGATGAGCTCGTGTTCGGATGCTTTCAACAAAGTACTCCTTCATCGCAATCGATTCCTGCAGATCGGAGGTGTTGCCCTTACGAAAATGCCCAGCAGGCAGCCACCGAGCTGAGAAAGCATGCACGGCACTTAGAAGTGCTTGATTGACCAGAGTCTCCTGGTCTGGATCATTCTCGATATCCCATTGCAGATCTGGTGGTGCAAGCATCCGTGCCGTCTCTCTATCAATAGGACTTGACGGGAAATTGTCCAGCGTAACCATCAACCTCGACACTAATGTCTTGGGAGCCTGTCGGCAGTCAGCAGGCTTCTATGCATCATCGAAAAGGGATCTGTACAGTGTCAAGTCTTTTAAATGGGTTGCAAAATGTTCCGATCCACAAGCCCAACTGAGGCTCGAACAGGGTGGTGAAAATATCCCATAGAATATGGTGCAAAGTGATGGCCTGCTGTCTCCGGCTGAACAGATGTTCTGCGTGGAGATTCGAGATAGTCGTGACATGACCTGGACTGGCCAGGCTTGGAGGTTCCGTAGAGGTGACATTCGTTCTTGCATTCCGTGGAGGGACATCTTTTGCGGTCCATTTTCGAAGAGAGCGTGTGCGTCGACTTCCACTGCTTTGTGCGATCCACTACAGCTGTCAGTCGGGTATACCAATTGTAGACCAAGGACGCACTTCAAAGCTGCAAAACCTGCCCCGACGAACGCAATTGGTACATGAATCTTCGCAAAGGGCGGCATCACAGCCAATTCGAGATCTTCTGCAGCCGTCACAGCTGGTGAATTGCTTTCTAGCGGTCATGTCCTTTCTCAGTCAGGAATGACTTTGCGAATGATCAGACAAATGAGCCCCGGCTCAGAGAGGGCTATGCGGCATGATCCAGGCACCCTTTACGGAGACAGAGATTTGCCTAAGGATACATGCAGAAAGTCTTGAATTGTCTCAAACATCGCATTTCCTAGTAGGCTTTGACCCCGCGTCCTCCCCGCCCCCATAAGTTAGTGTGTTCAATTGGTCACTGGGCTCACCGTGCGGAGTGTAGGCCTTAGCAGCCCCTGAATCTTGCTTTCGACTACCACAACTACCTCGACACCTCGGTCATTGAATAAGGTGTTGATATCCCACACAGCAATGTCCTCCTGAATGGCGGCACTGATACGTGCGATAGAGCAAATGGGTAGACCTGGGTGCTGGCCTTCTTCATGCTCAAAATCGTCGGCACTGACAGTGCCGCTGCATCTGGCCACTGATGGTGTTCCGATCGAAGTGTACCAGGCAAACCGATTGCGGATGTAACCTTCCGTACCGTGGCTGCTCGGCTCCGATTTTCTGAGTTGATCTGGAGATATCGCAGCCGATCACGTTCCTCATCGGCCCTCTACAAGGTTTCTCGGAGATCAATGTCCGAGTCAAATGCAGAAGATTGTATCCTCAGCCACTGCTTCAGCACATGGACCTACGCTTTGCAGCAATGGATGGGTTTCCCCAGCTACTTTAGCGCCTGTGCCAGACTTACCGCATTGCTCTGTAGGTTTTTCGCCTTTTTGGCGGCTCGATACCTCACTCTCGCTCGGAAGAACCCTCATTGCCAAGCCAAGAAGACAACGGTCGATAAAACAGCTTTCCCAAAAATGCCTCGAGTCTTCTTCATCACCGGCACCTCGACGGGCTTTGGGCACTATTATACGCAAGAGGTCCTCGACCGAGGGGATCATATTGTTGCGACTGCACGAAACATATCACAATTGCAATTCAGAGGCGCAAATGAAGAAAACTATCTCGCGACACCACTGGAAGTCACAGAGAAAAAGAGTATTGAGGAAGCTTTCGACGCTGCTATCAGAAAGTTTGGGCGCATCGATGTTGTGGTCAACAATGCTGGTTACGGGCTCGTGGGATGCTTTGAAGAGTATACCGAGTCTCAAATCCGGCAGCAGATGGAGGTCAACTTTTTCGGTGTGCTAAATGTCACTCGTACTGCGATGCAGTACATACGCGACAACCAGACCCCGCCTGGAGGCCTTATCCAGCAAGTCACCAGTATGGCAGCCCAGATCGGCTTCCCGACATACAGTATCTACTGCGCCAGCAAATGGGCTGTCGAAGGATTCACCGAAGCTGTCAGCCACGAGGTAAAGCCTGAATGGAGGATCAAGTTCACGTTGATTGAGCCTGGTGGATTTAGGTACGTCAACTCCTTCCGAGTTTGTTCTTGTCTTTCTCGAAACTCCATGATCCTCTTGCCACCAATAGCGAAGACTATGATTTTGTGGGAACTCACGGTGAGGGAGAATGGTGCTGGAGTCTAAACGTTGAAGCAGCGTCTCCCCAATGTTGCATGACTAGGACATCTCCTACGGTGGTATACTGTTTACCAGGCCACTGACAACTCTCTAACGTAGAACCGATTGGACTGGGCGCAGCGTGACCATTGCCGATCGAGATCATAAGTACGACCGTAAGTCGAGATGATTGCTCTTTCGAATTAGGCATCGGTTACTGAATCCTTGCTTCCTCCAGATCTCGATAGCGTCGACCGTACGAGCAAGCGCCACGGGACACAACCTGGAGATCCTGTCAAGGCCGCCAAAGCCATGTACGAGCTGGCGGTAATGCCGGATCCACCACTGCGTGTAATACTGGGTTCGGATGCTCATAAACTCATCACAGCCAAGCTAGAACGACAGGTACAGGATTGCGAGGAGTTCAGCGCGTTCAGCAACAGTACAGATGTGGCCGGGTATGTGCCGCCCTAGTAGCATAAGACCTTGGTTCAGAAGAGCAGGGTAGATATGTGCTCCTGCTGCAGATGATAAAGCTCAAGAGAGGCCAAGTCTGAACTTCGGGTACGATGTATCTAAGAAGAAGAAAAAGTGCAAACGCCGGAAGAACCACCATAGCGACGTCAAGGCGATGACAAATGTGCCAAGATGTTTTCAACGCTATGCAGGAGGAGGGAGGGGGAAGTCGGAATTGAGACAAGTGCTCCACTAATTCCACAGTTGTCTTGGCTGTAATGGTGGTACAACTCCTTGATCTGGGTATGTGGATGTCTAAAACATCATATCACAAGATGTAATACCCACGTACAACTTAAGAGCAGAACGCAGAATGGTTATCACATTACGGACGAGAACACTCACGCCTGAAAAGTCCGGCCGAACAGGTGGCCCCTACGCACTTACAGCATAGGCAGAGCCTTTCAAGTTTAATCCCCGTTCGAGAAAGGAGAATCCAATACTCCTTCGACGAGTAAGAGCGCTTCTATCACCGTACACATTGTATGTCCCATTAGCGTTGGCGGTTCCGACAGCCACCGCAGAGAACACTGGGAGTGGTAGAGTCAACTCGTATACGTTTCCCGAATGTATCGCAATTCCAGCGCTAGCTCGGCTCAGCTTTCGCCAACTTCTGCAGCCACCATGCAGCCACCATATCGGCCATGTGGATTGCTCAGGTGCTACTGCACTGCCCTCTGTGCTGCCCTCCCCCTGTTATCAACCTTCGCAAGTGGCCCTTTCAGCTGCTTCCAAGAGTGATTCTTTCGAACAACCTCGCCTCTGGGAGCGACAACGAGCGTTATCTCATTCATTTCTTATTCAACAGAGCATGTTCAAGCTTCTGTGGTATTTTGCAGCCTGATCCTGCTGTTCGGTGCCTAAAGATCTAATCCTCTTGGTGCGTTGCCTGTCATTAATACTCATTATCGCAGCTTTAATCTCACCACTGATCCTTACCAACCGCGATGTCTCCCTTGAACTACGAAGCCTATCGTATAGGCTGGCTATGTGCTCTACGCGAGGAAATGGTTGCTGCTAGGGCGATGCTTGATGAAGAGCATGGCTGGATAAAGGGCCAGGGCCGAGATCACAACACCTATCTTGCAGGAAGGGTGCACAAACATAACGTGGTCATAGCTGGCTTGCCCGCGGGTATTGACGGTCAAGTATCTGCCGCAAGTGTCGCCAAAGACATGACGAGAACGTTTAAAGAGCTGAAATTTGTGCTGCTCGTTGGTATTGGAGGAGGCATACCATGTCTTGAGGACGGAGTTGATATCCGATTGGGGGACGTGGTAGTCAGCCAGCCGAGCAAAGCCAGTGGTGGTGTCATTCAATATGACCGAGGCAAAGAGCGCGCCGGCCACCCGATCGAACTCAAGGGCTCCCTGAGTCCACCACCCAATGCTCTCTTGACAGCGCTCCTTGCAGTACAAGTCGAGCATGACTTCAATGGCAGCCAGAAAATACCGACATACCTTTCTGAGATGATCAACAGCCGCCCGACGTTACGTGATAACAAATATGTCTCTCCTGGGAGTCAACACGACCGATTGTTCAAAGCTACGTACGGACATATTCAGGGCAGACGCACCTGTGGTGAATGTCCCTCGACCGAGGAGGTTTCTCGCGTCAGTCGCAGAAAGGTGGACCCCGTCGTTCACTATGGCATCATAGCGTCTGGAGAAAAGGTGGTCAAAGACCCTCATCTTAGGGACGCACTTTGCCAAAGGTACGGTGCTCGTTGTGTCGAGATGGAAGCTGCTGGTGTGATGCACGACTTCCCGTGCCTTGTCATAAGAGGCATCTGCGACTACGCCGACTCTCACAAGAACGACGATTGGCACAACTATGCCGCCGCCACCGCAGCAGCATTTGCCAGGGAGTTTCTGATCTATGTTGATTCTAGCAAGGTCGACTCTGAAAGACCCATGCAGCAGGTTTTGGGTGAGTAGCGGACCTCAACCACTGAAAATGATTTTTGGGATTCAGGAGACCACCATTTCAACATTGCGCTGGTGAGCCTACTCTACGACTTCAGTCACATGTTAATTCCTAACATCTCAAGGTGCATATTGATTTATTTTTTGAAGCTAACGAGTGCCTCAGAAAATCTTCTGGCGAACAATCTGCCACCTATTGTGGACCATCTCCATCAGCAAAAAGCTCGCCATGGTATTGAACAGAGACAAGAATGCCATCAAGCCTTCAAGTTGGGCCCGTACGAGGATCAAAAGAACTTGAACCCTAACCGAGCTTCAGCTACCTGCAAGTGGGTACTCGACGATCAAAAGTATCAAGACTGGCATCATAGCAAAGGAAACAGGCTTTTGTGGATTTCCGCTGACCCTGGGTGCGGAAAATCCGTGTTGGCAAGATCACTGATCGACAGGGAGATATGTTCGTCGGATACTCACACTACTTGCTACTACTTCTTCAAAGACAATGAGCAGCAGGACAAGCACAGCTTTGCTTTGTGTGCTATCCTACACCAATTATTTACCAGCCAGCCAGACCTGCTTGACCATGCTTTACCCTTCTGGAAGACCAGTGGGGCGAAGTTGACGCAAGATATTGAGAATCTGTGGCGAATCCTTTCGGCTGCCGTATGCGACAACAGGTCGCATAGTGTGACCTGTGTGCTTGACGCCCTGGACGAATGTCGAGAGTTGGACCGCGTCCGTCTCATAGATAAATTATCGATATTTCATACGGAATCTCTGATGCCGGGAAGTCCGACAGGGAAACTGAAATTCTTGGTAACGAGCCGTCCATATGATGACATTGAGAGGTCGTTCCAGCGGTCTCTGGATGGAAATGGGCATTTGTCGCCAGTGATACGCCTCAAAGGGGAGATGCAAAGTGAGAAGATCACAGCCGAGATCGAGTCAGTGATTCGTGCTGAGGTTGCGCGACTATCGAAAGATGAGTCTCTTACAGGTGATCTCACCCGGCAATTGGAAAGAAAACTCCTGGCTATGGAGAACCGCACCTACCTATGGTTATCACTATCGATCGAATCGATACGCGATATGTTTCGGGACGACTTCCGCCCTGGAGAGAAAACAATCGAAAATGCTATCCGAACGCTTCCAGAGTCCGTGGAAGATGCGTACGAGAAGATTCTTAGCAGGATTGCGAAGACACAGCGCAACAATGCAATGAGTATACTTCAGATCATAGTGGGAGCAAGGCGTCCATTGGTACTTTCAGAAATGTCTCTGGCCCTGGGTATAGCTACATCAGCAAAGCCCACTAGCCTGCACGAGGTCGCCATACCGATAGATCGTCTTGCGAAGAACATTCGCAGGTGGTGTGGTCTATTTGTTATGATCTCCAATGACCAGGTGCACCTTGTCCACCAGACTGCCAAGGAGTTTCTCATACAGCGAGATGGGATTGATCCTAGCAAAGATCTTGGCTGGAAGCACTCGATAAGCCAGTCTAAAGCAGAAGCGACGCTGGCACGCATCTGCGTTAAGACTCTTTGCCTGGGAAGGTCACAATCGCCTTCATCGTCGGGAAAGGATTATTCTACGCAATCAGGCAAAACACTTCACAGCATTGCCAGGGAAGTAAAGCAGACTCCAGACTCCTTTTGCGGCTATGCAGTTAAGTACTGGGCGTACCACGTGAAAAGCATAAATCTCTGGAAACACGACCTCAGTCAGCTCGGTCTCCTCGAACCCTTTGACCTGTACCGTCCAGGCAGCGACCTCTACAAGACCTGGGCCTCGTCTCCGTGGGTCCCACCCTGTGGTACAACCAGATACGAACTTGCCGCCGAACTAGGTCATGCTTTCTTCCTTGTTCGATTTGCCAACGACTTCATCTGGGGAAAAGCAAACGCCAAGCAGATACTCAGAACCATCATAACGGCCTCTAAGCGTGGTCATGAGGAAGTAGTACGGGTGATCTTGAGGTGGATCACTCAAGCGGAAGGAGGCCAGGACGTGAAAGTAGGTGAAGACACCAACCCCCTACTCTCGTCTTTTTATCCAGAACGCAGTGGAAGACCATTACAAAGCCGTCTTGCTTTTCCTGACATACCGGAGACTTCAAAACGATGTCTCGATATCGCCTTGCTCTATGCTGCACGCGAAGAACACGAAGGGATCGTGCAGATGCTGCTCGAACACAAGGCCGAGCCAGCGGGCGCGATGCGCTATGCAGTCCTAGGGTCGCGTGAGCTTGGTGTAGTCGCCCGCGCAAGGCTTGCCGAACTTTTCCTTGATGATGGAGACGATGTGAATGGTGACCTTGGGAAGGAAGGGAACTATCTGTTGTCTGTGGCAGATAGACCGGATAACAGTCTTTATGTCGTAAAACTCTTGTTGGATTGTGGAGCGGATGTCAACTGTCGTTTACAGGACGAAGGGGAAAGCTTGTTGTTGGCAGCAGTCCGCTATAACCGTGAATCTGTTGTGCAGCTTTTGTTGGATCGTGGAGCCAGCATGGACGGTCATCTACACGATAAGAGAGAAAGTCCGTTGACGGTGGCCACTCGACAAGGCAACATGTATCTGGTCCGTATTTTATTGGACCGTGGAGCCAACATTAACGATGATCTACTGGAAGGGGGTAATCCGTTAGTGGCGGCAGCTCGGAACGGCCATGATGGGATCCTACGAGTGCTCTTGAGTAATGGAGGTGATATCATTCCAGGCCAAGGATTGGTGGATGCTCTGCACGTAGCAGTCGAGGAAGGACATGCCGACTGTGTCCTGAGGCTCTTGAAGGCTGGAGCGGATATCTCAACCCCGAGTGACCTTTACGACAACGCATTCGAAGCTACTCAGGCGATCGAAGACGACCCATACTTACCTGGTCTGACCAACCAGATAACGACCTTTCTGAAACATGTACGTGTTGGTGGCTGGGGAAGCCTCGAGGCGATACTACGGTTTAGGCCTCAGATCATGGCCCGTTACCACGAGGAAGAATTCTGGTTGAACATGACGTCGGATTTGGAGGTCTGTGTCCAAATCATAGAGAATGCGGGGTTGAGTCACTTAGGATGGTTGACTCTTCCGACAAAGGAAGGGAGGGCGGTGCCAAAACGTACTCGAGCCAGATTCCGGGATGACACACTTGGGCATTGGCTTGTTAATGAGGGAGTGGTTAGCGACGACGAGAAGAAGGACCCAGGCTGGAGGTACATCAATCTGAGGTTCTATTTAGGTAGGGAATAAGCAACATCAAACTGGGTTATGTGCGAAGAATTTGTCGAGAACGGATGTTTAAATAGCACGCAGATTAGCGGTAGAGACATGACATAGCGAATACTGACTGAAGATGTGGAAGACCCTTGCCTGTCGTCTATGCCGCGTGTATATATATGACCCGCGTTGTGATGTAGTGCAGGTTATGTATCTCCTCTTCGACAAGGCTGTGACCCTTTTCACTCAGTGGATATTAGTAAACTCTCAGCAACTCTGGCCTGTGGCAAGCATCGCAGCCACGGGCTTGGCTGATCTGGTCAAGAGGGCTTCTGTCTCATATTGCCGTCCTCCTCAGATCTGAGGTGCAAAGGTTGAAAAACGTGTCGTTGGTTCGCTTTCACCAGGGGTCAACCTGCTGCGCAGTACATTAGGGTGAGAAAGCGCTGTCAAGACTCCTAACCCGCAGACCACGAACTTCTATCGTCGTTGTACTCGTTGTACTCCTGTCAGACTGTGCCACTTTTCATGCAGACCGGCTGGTTAATGTCTGTCAAGGTTATATTTATATCCACAAATATCCGGTGCCTGAACAGGGGTCGCAGCCTTGTTGAAGCAGAATTTGAATATATCCCGGACCACAATACAGATCTGCTGCTTAGCATTATTCGGGTATAGTTGAAATGCGTGCTTTACAAAAAAGCTCGTTCACCGTTTCAATCAATTACTCGCCATGCAGGATACCGTTGTCGTGGCGAACAAATCGCATTTCGCGCTCGTCCTACGCGCAAGACCAGCCTCTAGCTTATTCCACACACCCACAATATCACCATGCAACTCCAAGGCCACCATATCCAGCTTCATGGTCCTTCTCAGAAAGCCATCCGTCCCGGCGCACTGGCCTGACTGATCTCTCTCCGGACATTCTCTTTGTCCCTCGCGAACAATCCCGCCCCGACACCGCCCACCCCCAGAACTTTTGGTTTCGTCGGACTAGTCTTCCCACCAGCACCGTTCAGCTTATTACTATCCGTGGACAACTTAAGATTGAGACTCCGAGCTCTGTCTCGTCTCGCTCGGATCTGCGCCAGCGCTGCCTCGCGCGAAATTGGCGTGCCGGGCGCGTTCCCTAGGATTGATCCTGAGCTCGTCTGAAACTCTGTACGGTTTGCTTCGCTGCTCATTGGATCCATCCGAGGATTGACATCAATATTCAAAACTTCGGTGTGAGCGTGCTCATACACATGGACATGTGCCTTTTCTTCACCGCTATCTGCAAATGCCAATCCGCGAAGCGGCACTCTTGTCGTGGTAGTTGTCCTGCCGACAGTTTGTGATGGGCTTCGATGTGGACGAGGCTGCGACTGGGCGTGCTGTGCTAGATTTTGCATTGATCTAGAGTGCTTGTGCGCAGGGGTCATTGGGAATACCGTGGCGCTTGCTGGCGAGGCTGATGATTCCTTCGAAAATATGAGGTGTGGTTCTGGTGCTGGTGGAACCAGAGGTGAGTGACTTCGGATATTGGGCCGGGACTGCGCTCGTCTGTGCAGACTATCTCGTTGTGGTGAGCCTTTCAACGCAATCTTTGTGGTCGTAGTGATTGTGTGGTTGTAATCATAAGTCGAAGTGGTGTACATATCATCTTCATGATGAGAAGTCATGGTTGAATGGGGTGAGTCTGGAACCAGGCGGATGGGAGAGTCGATGGTTAGGATGCCCATAGCCGTTGAGGGACGTCGAAGAGGTGCCTGTTTCGGCGGAGACAGGTCGAAGAGGTCCTGCTCCAGAGCAGATGGTGCCGTCTCCGTATGACGCAGAGACGAAGTCTGAATCGTGATGCCCGGATTACTCATTGTAGAAGTCGAGAAAAAGAATGGCTTGGAGGCTGTGCCCGGCTCGACTAGCACTTGAGTGATGTCTTCCAACTGAGCCGTCGGTTCAGGGGTGGCGTCCTTCGAACCTAACTCCATTGACTGCGGTTCCGGTAGAGGTACCTCGATAGCTTCATCGAGTAGAAGTGGTTCGTCTGCAAGCCTCGACAGGTGTTCTCGGGTGGGCTCAGGAGGTAATCGGCATGAATCTGCCTCCGTTTGTTCCGGTATCGTGTCTGATGTGGTCTCAGAGTTCTGATGTACCTGACCTGTGGGTTGCTGAATTGATTTTACATGAGCCACCTCATTCGATATCCTTCTCTTTTTTGAAGCTGGTTGATCCTGTATGAAGGCTTCGTATGCGTAGTCGTGGATGAATCGTACACCATTCTCTTCTGCCTGACGACATGGGCAAGCCTTGAATTGACATTGCATGTTCATGAAATGGATCATATCAGCATCCTCGGCGTGCCTCATGCAAGCGTATCTCAATTCCTGCTTGAGGAACTGGATTTCTTCCTGCGGTGTGATTTGAGCTCCTTCCATCTGTTTGTCGTAGTAGTTGAGGCGGAATCTTAGTGCTTCGAAGCCTGTCGCTGGAGGTGGGTACGTAGTCGACTCTGGTTGTGATTCCCCATGGGCTGCTTGTGGAGAAAGGGGCTGTTGCCCCTGCTGCTCCTCAGTTGTTCTTCTTGATGCAATGTTCTCATCCCCGTCATGTTTCGCATCTGTGCCCATGTTACTGGTCTTAACCTCCGACAATGCAGCATCTCTCTCCTTTTCGATAACTTTCAGCTGATCTTTGAGTTGCTCCATCTCGCCCACCATACCAGCAAGAGCATATGCTCGCTCAAAGCTTTCTTGCCGACTCTTTTCCTTTTCTGTCTTTTCATGCTGGATCTCAGTCTGTGACTTCTTCAGCTCACTCCTGGCTTCCTGCAGATCTTGGCGTGCCTCTACCACGGCCAATTCAGCGCGGTAAGCCTCTTTGCGACATCTCTTGATCTCCTTAGCATATGCTTCTTGATCGCGACTGCGCTTGACTTTTTCAGTCTGTAATTCTTCCAGTAGTTGTTCCACTCGTTGCGCCAACATGCGCTCTCTCTTTTTTCTAGTGGCCGATTCCTCCCTCTCCCGTTCCAGCTCAGCAGTCAGGGTAGCGAGGCTGGCTTGGGCCTCTTCATAGCCCATTACTGCACGTTGAAGCGCATTGTTACTGTTATTGTTGTTTCGCACAGGTCTTGTTGGCGACGTTGGGACACTGCCACTTGCAACGCCAGCCAGACTGTTCAGGAAGGCGACTTTGGACTGCACATCAGAGGTCATGGAGTCACGACTTCGCGGTCGATCGTTCTCGACGAGGTAGCCGTTGAAAGGAGGCGATTGAAGTAGACGTTGCTGGTTGACTCGCTCAGGAGACAGTGGTTGTAGGGGTCCTGGCGGAGGACATTTCAACGGATTTGGACTCGTCGGTGGTTCCATATTATGTAGAACAAGTACCGCTGCGTCCATGATGCATGCAAATAAGCCAAACGCAAGAAGTTCAATGTCATAAGTCTGTCATGTTGTACAATTTGCGTGACATGAGCAAGATACAGTGAGTGATGGCACGATCACTTGAATTTCGGAGACCTTTGTTTACTCCTGATGGGGAGACATCGGCTAATCTCGCGGGCAGCAGGTCACATGCGCACTCTCCATATGAGTGGGATAATTCATCAAGCGGTGAAGGACCTCACTCAATTCTTTTCTGCAGGATAGTTTTTGATTTTCTTTATTCATTATCTAGGAGTGACCATCTGTGGTCAGTTGAGCAACATGCACAATCACGCATACAAACCTTCATAAATCAATGCAAGACGTACGCCAGCGCCTGCATACAAATGCCTCTTGAGTCAGCTCGACTCGACTCTGGGACCTTCTTTGTAGGTCTATCCAAGCGTCTCTCACTTGTATACAGTAATTCCATCCCTATTCGGTGGCCTCCTAATGCGCAATATCTTACATCTCCAAACTTCCGAAATTCGTCCGCCTGAATTTCCCAAGATGGTGGTTCTTTCCTGCGGCGTCCTCCTTCGACCCATCGACCGTCTTTCCGACCTCGTCTATCCAATCGATCGAATGCCTGTTGTCGTCGACGGCCCACGGCGCTCCATCGTGAATCGAAATAAACATAAACAATGCAATGCATGATAACACAATCATTAAAATTGGGTGCAAACTTTTTGTTCAAGAGCAGTCCATTTCCACATCCTCCCGGCGCTGCAGGAATGGAGCATCTCCGAAATCCATGGCCTCCATGCCACAGCTCATCATTCTCTTGTGGCCAAAATGACCTTCGGGTTGTTGTACTGCCATCTCGGCGAAAGGATCGAATGCAGAAGTAGGAAGCATCTGTGGCTCTGGGTGTCTGCGAGACTTGGGCATGGCCATTCGTCGGCCGTTGGCATGTTGCCTGCGATCACCGAGCTGGGTCATCGGACTAACATCGCTCATATTCTCCATATCCATGGCGAAATACTCGATTGGCATGCTCATCCCAGCATCGGCAGTCAAGTTCGGCGTCTGAGGTTGCCAATCCTGACTCTCCTCGCTATCAGATTCCACCTCATGTCCGCGTTTGTGGCTGGTCGAGTACGACCACAGACTCTGTTGAGAGACAGGCTCTTCCATCTCCGACAAAAAGGACAAGCTGATACCGCAAAAGGTGGCCGTGCTCATGGGCTGAACTTGAGAAGGAGAGAATGGAGACATTTCGTCGGCTGCATTGCCGTTCGACAGGGCGGCTTGTGTTTCGGGAGAGAGTCTGTTGTAGTTGAAGAATGGACGAGGGGTGAATTTCTTGGGTTGGATCTTGTATCCTTCCGCGACGGATTTTCTGACGCGCATGCCCACCTGAAGGAGGCCTGCCTCGATCTCTCCCTGGCTTGGAGCTTGTTCGCAGAGCTGCAACAGTAATGGTGAGTCGAAGGTGTGACTTTCGATCGAGGCATTATCGGAGACAGGGATAATGGGCGGGAGAGATTGCGGTGTGAAGCGACGGCGCTTGGAGAGGGGAGAAGTGGAATCGTCGACTGGCGCAGGGGCCGAGAAGTCTTGTGGGAGACCCATTATGAGGGTCTTATGGAAACAATGGGGTTGTGATTTGATAGCGACGGACGACAGGAGCAGTGCTCAGTTGGATGGTGTTGAGGAACAGGGGTCCGCGAGAGAGGTACACCACGGCGCGGTAAAGAATGAATGGGCTCGATCCTGCTAAGTGAATAGCAAGATGTTCGATAAGTAAGGATACGTGTGGTGATGATGAATGAGAGTTGAGGTCGATCTGAGAGGAAAGAAGGAAGAGTGAAAGTTGGATTGAGGTACAGATTCCGACGAGGTGTGTTGTAGCGCACGGGGCAGGTATTAAGAATTGAGTCTGTTGGTGCTCTGCTCTATCAAACTTATCTTAAGCCCTGATCTCTTGGTGGAGTTTCCGGAGCGACTGCTGGGAAAAGAAGCGAGAGAAAAGCCCCAAAGCAACTTCACAGTGTGCCAGTCAAGTCCGTTGAGCACTCGCACTTCACTCCTTGCAGTCCCTTGAAGGCCTTAAAAAAAATCAGCCCCAGCCTCAAGCACCAGCGGAAAAGGGCGAACACTTTCCCACCACGAACGCGCGCGGACCCCCTGAAGCTGGCAAGGATATTAATAGCGCCTCTCGCTTCCGCCGCTAAACCACCTCCTAGGCTCTTTTAAGTGGCGGACAGGCCAAAAGTCCGGGGAGGTTGGGACGGGAAACCCTTTGCCTCAGGCGCCATTGGCTCGCTGAATCGACTATCGGTTCCTTGTTCCTGGCGGGCTGTTTTGGCCTGGAACTTCTGATTTGCCCGACTCGCTCCAAGACCTGTGGGCGCCCACGAACTTGACGCGAGGGCGTGCATGATTGATTTCCCACTCTTCCGCCCATGACACCGCTGTCAAACTCCGTGGCGCAGTGCCGTGGCTATAGCCACATACGATGGGAGAATCTGACCGTTGGAAAATTGCACAACATATCAACTTGCTTGGCCTCGGACGTTGATAAAGCGCGAGCGCGAGGGTGCTTGACCCAGCATCCCTCGCCCAAACCTCGCTAATGTCACCACCGCAATATTGCACAGGCGAGGTCTCGACGGCTAACGTACAAGAGAGACCGCAAGAATAAAAGATACCGCAGGAAGACAGGCATTCAACAACATTGAAGAGCTCTTGACTTGATGAGGGTATCATAAATCAGATCTATCCATTATTTCCTCTTTTACCACCTCTCTTCCCTCTATCGGCATGCGCCTTCAATATCTTTTGGTGATCGACCAGACTCCTCTTTCCCTTCGCCTTGGCCTTGCTCAAAGTCATCAAAAAGTTCTTCTTCCGCGCCTTCTCTTTGTTGGTCGTACTCTTGCCCTCGGTCTCCTTACGCTCCTTCTTTCTGCCCGCTTTCGACTTGTGAGCCTCTCGATCTGCCCTGTGCTCTTCCAACAACGCCAACTTCTCCGCTCGGGTTGCTTTGCCCTTGGACAAAGACGCAAGTCCTTCGATCTCAGCGGCAGTCAATGGGTCATCCATATGACGTTGAGAATTTGTCTGGTCGTTGCGCTGCGCGTGGTGCGACTTGTGGTTATTTAACAGCGACGACACAGACGCCGTGGTCCGCAGCTCTTGCAGCTTAGCAAGATCCGCTGGGGTAAGAATACGAGTGGTTGCGAGGACAGATTTGGGCAGTGGTTCGGTAGACGCCTCCTTCGCTTCGTTTTCTTTGTCGTCGCTCGTCGTCGCCTGAGCATCGAAGCGGACTTTCTTCGCTGATGGTTTTTCGTCTTCACTATCACTAATGTTGATCTCGTCATCGCTCTCGACATTGATCCAGCCACCAGAGTCATCGCTGTCGTCTTCTTGCACGTCCCAGGCATTCCAGTCATCCTCGTCATCCTCTTCGTCATCGTCCGTTCCATCAGCTGGGAGGCCCTTTTCCAGTCTGCGCCGTTGCCTTTCTTCTTGTTTCCATTTGTCGAGTAACTCCAGGCCCTCGATCTCACCGACGGCCTCCTCACCGAACCGCTGTTGGTGCTGATCTCCTGATCGCAGGCCAAGTGTGGCGTCTTTGCCACGATCGCGCTTTTTCAACATCTCGGCACCAACCTGCCTGTACAAACTCAAAAGACCTTTGGCTGCCATCATCACTCCTTTGTCTTTGCTCTTTCTGTACATGACCAAATCCTGTAATAACGTGTCGTTCATAACCAGCGGCTGCCGTACGCAAATCTCTCGAATAGCATTTAAGCCTGCTGCCGCAACCTCACCAGCAGCTGCTTCGGAGACGAATTCATTGGCGATCTTCTGCACAAGTGGCTCCAAGATATCGGGCGGTACCAGATTGTGCGTTGATTGTGCCAAAGAAGCCAGGAACGACGTGACTGAAGGTTGTCGGGGAGTAAGGTATTTGAGGAAGTAGGAATAGAAACTGATCACCGTCAACTTATGCAGACCAATCAGCCTCGACACAAGTTGCAGCACCGAGAGCTTCTGTTCCAGATTTAGCCTCGACTTCGTACTCTGGAGATGCTTCGAAAACAAAGTCTCTGCGAAACCCTGCGGGTCATGTAGTAGATGTAATGCAGAGAAGTTCAGCGCATGAGGTTGGCCCTTTTTCTTCGCTTTCCGTCGAACTGTGGCAGCAGCTTTGTCGAGTTTCTTTTCTGCCTTCTTGCTCTTCTTGTTGATCCCGGCTTGATGTCTCAGTTTGCGCATATCAATCGTCTCTTCGTCTGAACTCTCGTCTTCCAGTTCTTCCCGCTCCTTGTCGCCGCCGAGAAAGAAACGCACTCCACCCACGATACACTTTTCATTCTCGCTCAACGCCGCCTCTTTCATAATCTCCACTGCTTTTGCGTCTGTCCAGATCTGGCGCTTCCACATCTCCCGCGTGATTTTCACCGCCCATAATGCCTTCGACGACGAGCGGTCTTCGGTGACAAGGTTGTGTAGTGTTGTTTGTACACTACGATTGAGCTTGTGGTTCGTGCTCTTGGAGTTTGAAGTGCGCAAGTCGCTGATAATCTTCTGGAACAGTAGTGCGCGGAGCGACTTGCTGGGGGTGGAAATGAGGATCGGAAAGAAGCATTGTAGCAGCGTCGTTGAGTCAATGATCTCCTTCTTCCGTAGCAAGACGAGACTACCCACGATCTTCTCTCGCAGTTCGGGCTCTAGCGCCGCATGGTGTACGGACACGATCTCGATCAATTGTGCTGGGAACTCTTTCGTATCTTCCTTGTAGCAGTCCGAGACATGAGCCACGAACTCAATTAAGTCGCGAAAGGAAATAACGCCGCTGTCCGAGGCGGATGTCGGGGCTTGCATGAAAATCTGCCGCTGGTTCTCATATTGGATGTATTGGTAGGAAAAGTCGGTGTGGTAGGATTTCGGGTCACGCTTGATCTTGTTCTGGAGGTTGGCTAAGTCGGCATCGACCTTCTCGAGCGCGCCGAGTTTTCTTTTGACCATCTTGTCGTTGTGTTCGCGTAACAATGAGTCGCAGGCTCTGTTGTCGTTGAGAGGGCAAAAAAGTCTCTAAAGGCATTCTTTTTTCCGGGAAATCTTATCTTATCATAAGCTCGATCTTATCGGCCCTTTCAAACGGTCGGGTCATAATGACCAGCTAGCCAATCAAGGTTGTCGCCAGTTCTGAGAGAAACGCCTTACTAAGCACGCTTCCTTCGCCTGTTTCAACTTCATCTGTGCGATTGCATGTACCACGACTCACTCATCTCGATCGCGAGATCTTGTTGAAAACTCCAGTTATATATACCAAGCATTATAAACAACGATTCAACAGTCAAGTTGCACAGATACGCGGTCGACGTGCGTCTTCATGTCTCAACAGGTAGGTCCGGAACTGCCAGGTAAGTCCTTTCCATGCGCTCGTTGTTGCTATGCTCGTGCCTGCTATGCTATCTGGAGGACGACAGCCTCGTACCTGCCTTATTGGAAATGCTTGAAGCTGTAGTCCTTTTGTCGCTCAAAGCTGTCGAACTCTCCCTTCTTTTCTTTTCTCTCCAGCATACATTATTTGTATACTTATCCACCACGCTCCTTTCGTTTTTTGGTTTTTTTATACCCTTCAAAATCAAAAAAAAAAAACCATCATTGTAAGTGTGAAGATCTCCATTGACATTGGACCTGTTGCTGACGAGACACAGAATCAACATGCCGGCGTAAGTCCACCCTCTGAGATGCCCTTTGCACTCATGCTCCTTCGCCCTGCCGAGCGAGGCTGGATTTATTTTCAGCTCCTTTTTCCATGTGAACATCCTGGATACTTCCCTGCAACACACTCTCCCCGTGAGGAGACGAGCCACCTTGGGACCGAAAGCAGCACAATCCTGGACGACGCTTTCAGCTTGCATCCTGAACACTCTGGACGTCACGATAACGCCGATGAGCCTGCACATATTCAGTGCTTTCCCTCCGAATCCAGACCTCGCACATCACTGGATCATCTCTTCGATGGTCCGCCGGCATACTTGAACATCGTTTCTCTTCAGCGCTTGCCCATGATAGACAAGCATACTTTCAACAGCCTCTTCGTTTCCTGCCGGGCCCCCGCAAAATGCATCTCCTTGTTGTATGGTGTTCTAACGGGCGTTCTCTAGCATAGACTTTGATTTTGGCCCGAAGCCATCGGAATGGTCCACCGGGGCCAAATGGGCCTTTGGCCTTGGGGCGGTGACCCTTTTTTTCGTGGTGCTGTCCCTCGCCTGGGGCGTTTTTACGTGGTGGTGGGGCCCCCGGGTCCAGCCGCCTGCCTCCGGCGGGCAGGCTCCGGCGCCGGTATGCTATCTCAGCTCATACATTTCATGGAGCGATCGCTAACCATCTATGATTAGGTGGAGGTGCCGTTGGAGCCCTTGCCGGCTCCAGCCGGAGCTGCCCAGGACCCTAACGGGTCTGAGGAGGCGGCTGTGGCGCTGGGGGCGGGAGAGTGATGGCCGTCGGTTTTTTTTGTTTGTCGTTTTTATTCTTCGTAAGAAGAATATCGGTTTCCCGTGTTCTTTTTCTTGAAAAAGAAAATTGTTATGAGCCTGAAAAAAAAAACCAAACCAGGGATCGCTTCATTTCGTCTCCATCGTTGGAGATTGAACACCCTGCTGGATCGAGCAAGACACCTGGCTACACCTCGACATCAACAAATCTTTCGCAGATGTCCTCAAAAAGTCAAACCAGGGATCGCTTCATTTCGTCTCCCTCTTTGGAGATTGAACACGTGTTGGCTCGAGGCAAACACTTAGCCCTACCTCGAAATCAACGAATCTCTCGCAGATGTCCTCAACAGGTCAAACCAGGGATCGCTTCATTTCGTCTCCGTCATTGGAGATTGAACACGTGATGGCTCGAGAAATACACTTGGCCATACCCCGAAATCAACGAATCTCCCAGAGATGTGCTCGATAGGTCAAACCAGGGATCGCTTCATGGCGGTGGCGCGTGTTGGAGGAAACAACGCGCTTATCAAACCGGCAAGATACCACCCTCAAGGCCATCGACCACTCCGTCTCGCCCAACAATAGACGTTCTCGCCGTCATATCGATCATTGATTAACACCTTTGACGTTTCCTCCACCATCTACAGTATAGACGTGGCTAGATGACCATGCTTTCACAATTACCCTAGCAGCAACGACAAGTTACGCCGATGTGGTGCCTTCACCTCGGTCTAGCCAACGACTGTGTTGTACCAAGTTTTGACACTTGGAGATCATTAAGATGTGTTGCAATGTGTGCGGAGCATCTGCCCAAATCCGGTCCGCTGATCAGACGAACCACCCTTGTTCAAACCTTGACCACCAGTGTCATTAGTGCGAACATCTATATCTGCTGGTCACGTACTACTTCGACCGAGCCCGCATTCTCTCGAAACCCTACCCTCTGGAAGCAACACCCGAGCAACGCCCACATCACGCCATGAAGCTCTCGACGCTCGCTTCCTTAATTTCAGCATTCACATCCTGCCGTGCACGGCCAGATTTCGACCATGAGGATTGCGAACTCTGGGTTCATCCAAACTGGACTTGCCACATGCCAATCGACTGCCTCCCTGAGTGGCCTTCCGAGACGGGTAATTACCTTGGACCAACGTCTCTGAACATGAGAGGACGGAGCGAACGACTGGGGCAGGTGCTTATACCTGCACTCGAAGATGCAAAACGCCTCGAAGATACCTTGGCCAACCTCTTTCCGGCTTTCCGCGATGCTCTCGCCGCTCGAGATGACCAGATCTCTGGCCTGACTCGCAGAGGTCTCCCACATCTGCGAAAAGCCGAAGAACCGCAATGCTGCCGACCAACATGGGAATGTTTTCATTTCACGGAGAACGTGCCAACGATGACGGCCCCAGATGGCACTGGCAACTATATCGCATATCTGGAAGATTGGTACAAATTCGTATGCTGCTTGGTGGACTATATGTGGCCAAGACCCAATTGTCTGAATGCACCCAACGCACCGCCATTGAGATGGAACGAACCACCCGAATGCAGCAATGAAGGAGGACATGTTGATGATTGAGCCAATCACCTAATACGCGCGGCAAGCTTGAATTTACACACGATGAATATGTGCTTACAACTACTGGTCGCCATACGGATTGGCCTTGATTGTTCGGACTTTGATTTGTGGTAGCTGTGTTGCTGAGATGCAGTATGGTAAAGCTTAGGTGGAAAGTTTGAGCGATATGCCGTGGATACCAGGTAGTGAGGTGATGTACTGTAGCACGAGTAATGTCAAACGAGATGGCGCGTCGCAAACAACACAAACATCTTGCACTAACATGTTTTGACTGGTTCCTGTGGCTGCTGGTCTCCCTTTCACCAATTATAGGTATGTTGTCATGGCACTCAGCCGTGAAAGGTGTTGTCACAAGAAGTTGGGTCTTTCTCTCACGTGCCTGCCGCTTCTCAGGTAACATCAACAAAACCATGCCCAGATCAAGTCAAGTTGGTGTCTGCGCCTACTTACCTCTTGACCTGTCACCTTACGTTGCTGTCAAGGACTTGCTGTTGGTCACGTTGCGGCACCCCAGCGTCCCAGAACGATGCCTCAGCTGCAAGCCGGAAAACCAGTCAGGCAACGAAGATGACCCAGTTGCACGATACAAGCATCTGGTACTCTTGTTGCCCATCACTTCAACCTGAGGCTCATTCCGCTCCTAGGTCCTTATGAGTCTCAATACTGCTCATCTACTGCGAATTTACATGCAACTCGACTCACACCGCCGTCAATCCAGCTTCACCATGCCTTGCCCTTGGTCCCGTCGCTGTAAAGCAGCCAGCGAGAACGATGCATTACCTGTCCTTGACAGCCCTCCCTCGCCCACGACGGCCACAGACACATTGGGTGACTGGAAGCACCTACGCACCATAAGGAGGTCAGTTCGACACATGGTACTGCTGATGGCCCTGATGAAGACGATACGTGTACTGCCGATGACTGCCTACACTATCGGCTACTTCCTCAGCTGGCTATACTTGTGCGCATTTTGGTCAGCCATATCCCACCATTGAACGTAAGTGCTCCCGACAGATTCGGACCCCAAAACATCATTAACATAGATACAATAGTGGTGGCTACTTAACCCCAGCTCGACCCCAAAATCCGACCGCAGCAAACCATACTATAGCAGCAACCTAGTCAGGACTTCACGCACTAACTCGCAGGGATACAGCCAGGAGCCCCACGAGTATGCTATCCTTGTGGTCCTGTGCAGATCAACCTGGGGGTATCCTTCTTGGTACGGTCATACATTTGAAGATGGAGGAGAGTTTAGCCCGCGAGCAACAAGCTCTAGACAGGGATCATTTCATGGCGATGGCGCATGTTGGAGGAAACAACACGCTCGTCGAGACCGTAAAATACCGACCTCACAGTCCATCAGTCCCTACGAAATGTCAGCCTGCTTCCGCTACGAGAAGCAGGCTCTGGCGACGGTATGTTATATGACAGTCGGATGATCCTTGGAACGCTCGCTAGCATTCACAAGTATGAACAAGAAGAGGTTCTGCTGCCAACTGTGCCGATATTCCTTGGAGCTGTCGGTCCTGACGTGCTGGAGAAGGTGTCTAAGGCTCTGGGGGTGGGAGAGTGATGATTTGCCTACAGTGTGTTCACTTGTCTGTCGGTACTTATGTCACGTTCAAGGAATATCGCAATGGCAACTATATTGTACACCGACAGGGTTGACTTGCTATTTGACTCACAGTCTTCTTTGTAGCGACTGTATCTGGACAGGTTGCCGATCGTACAAGAGCCCAAGTGTCCCTGCACAAGACCTCAAGCCAGTTTTACAATCTATCCCCCGCTTGCTTGTTGTTTCATGTTGCTGTCTATGGACGCCGTACCATGCATTTCTGCGATTCCTCTTGGGAGCTAGATGCCTCACGCAACGAACATCTGATGGCCACGACGATGACGTCCGCCATAACCCAAGACATGGCCTGGATAGTGATGCTGACTTCTGGCAGAAGGAAGAGCATATCTTGCCACCAAGTGGGTTCCAAGTACCGATAGGTTCAGTCGTAATGGCTTAACAGTGTAGGAGATGAGGTCGATTTGGCAGTGCCACACTTGGTCAATAGGATTGTTGTTGAGCATCACATTTTCCGCAAGACCAGACCCTCACCGTAGACCTGTTTCAAGTACTTTCGGGCGGCGGAGGTTGCCTGGATAACACGTCTTCAGTTTCGAGTATCGAAGGCCAGCGGAACGAGGTCAATAAGAGCGATGCCCTATGAATGACTGCGCATTCTTGCAGAGAGCCTGTTTGGAAAGGAGGGGTATTGCACCATGACTAGATCTTTCATCGCTCTTATACCGTTTGCTCTCTCACCTTGATCCTTTCATCATCAAGTGCCTGAGTGCCGACAGTATAGGTTCGAAGCTATCAGCAGTACGATGTGTGGGACAGATCTCTCCATTGTACATAGGTGTCCTTGCGTATTTTCTTTCAACCGTCTGTGCCGGGCCAATCTCCTCATGGTGCGTAGGTGTTCCTTGCGGGTCTTCTTCCAGTCGTCCATGTCCAACTACACAAGCAAAAGCACGACGAAGACAAGGGTCACCGCCCCAACGCTAACGCCCCACTTGGTTCCGGTGGTCCATTCGGCGGGCTTGGGACCAATATTGATGTCAATGCTAAAGGACGCTCGTCAGAATACTGTACAACAAGTAGATCCATCTTGCTGGAGCTGAGTGACAATTCCAGGAGAGCAGTAGATGACATACCGTCGCTGGAGCCGACCCCTCCTGGCCGGAGGCCGGAGACCTGGCTCGGCGGTCCGCCCACCGCTTGTACACATCCCAGATGAGGCTGACGACCACCACTGTGCCAGTGAAGGCTACCAATGATCGCGCCAGCAATCACCCAGGGCGACACAGACGGGCCGAATCTGACATCGATACTATAGCACGCCCGTTAGAAGATTGTACAACGAGCAGATGCATCTTGCAAGGGCTGAGTGGCAAATGCTGGAGAGCAGTAGGTTAGAAGCATACCGTCGTTGAAGCCTGCCTCTCCTGGTCGGAGGCCGGAGCACACGTTCCAGGTGAACGACACGCCCACCACTAGGACACGCCCACCACTACGCGCGTGAGGGCGGCGATCACTACGCCCGCGATGACCCAGGGGGACACCGACGGGCTAAACCCGATATTGACACTAGATCACACTCATTAGAAGATTGTAGATTGCAAATGAAGAGAATGGTGTCCAGATCGTGCAGGCTCAGACTTGAAAATAAAGGCATCCGACGTCTTCAAACTGCAGATCGAAAGGTGGCATCTATGACGCAGGCTCATGGAGAGAGATGATGTTGGGCATGTAGGCTCGCCATCGAACAAGTTGGACTCAGGCAGGATGGTAATGAACATGTGCAGGCTCATCTTGGCTTAATGTCCAGAGCCCAGACGGTGGAAGTCGCTGCAAAAAGAGGGTATTCGGAATGTTCGCGCAAGAGTGCAGGAGACAAAGGAATGCAATGCCGCTCGTGGAAGACACGGGGCTGCCAATTCATTCGACATTGAGAAGGGATTTCGATGCAGTAGAATGTTGAGGCTGCACTTACAGTGATCTAGATCTCGTCAGTACACGATCCAATGTCAATGGAGATCTTCACACTTACAAGAGGTCATACTGTAGCTATTGCGGAAATGGTCGGTCTTTTGGGATATGAACATATCCTGATTGTATGTCATCAAAATATCATACTGATGGAAAAGAGGTGTCCAGGTTCTTTTTTCGTTTTCAGAAGCATTTTGTTCGTGTAATTGGCCCCATGCCTGCTCGATCACTTGATTTTTAGGTGGAATGAAGAATCGGAAGAATGAATGTGGTAGAAAATGTTTGCTGGAGAACTATGGAATGAAGAGAGTGAGTGAAAGCGTTGAGTAACAGTCAAAAGGGCTTCAGCTGCGGCCATTTGACAGAAAGTAGGTACGAAAGTGTCGACTGATTAACAACAGCAGGTACGAGCACGGCGATGACAGATGGAAACAGGCGCCACTTCCCTGGCGATTATTGACCTCCCTTGAAGCACAGGACGCATCTTGAATGCGCACTTTTCGAATTTACAATGGTCATGGTGAATATAATCGACATTCTGAGAATATGAAACGGCAGTATCGAAGGAGTAGAGGTTGGAGGGAGGAAGTCTTGCCCCTTTATTCACCTGAGACGATGACGTGTATAGTTAAGTCACGAACACCAGGATAGTTAGGACATCGCAAAATGTCGAATTAATGGAGAGGCATGCTGGACTGAGATCCTGGATCAAGTTCGTACATGCACTTTGTTACTGCGCTGCGTTTTGTTTCATTATCATTACTTCTGCATTAACTTTCAGACTCGATGTCTCCGATGTACAGTCAAAATGACTCGAACCCTTCACGTCGCAAATCAAGATGACCGACGCTCATCTCTTCGGAACCGGGGCAATGGCAACGCCGACGCAGTGCTTGCGGCAGTCGACGTGGACAGCGCGACTGATGATTCAGTATGCGTAGCTGATGCTGGGCCAGTGGTACCGCCATTGGTGCCATTGACCGGAAATGTTCCTGTCGCAATATCCAAGCCATTGATGGCACGGGAGAAGAGTCCCAGCGCCGCGATAGGTTGGTAGTATGGGATTTCATGCCCGGACTCGTAGACTCGGGTGAAGGAAAAGTTGCCGTACTCGCGGGTCTCGCCGTACTCGACGCCATCCACCACGAAAGGAGTGTATCCCGAAGCCGCGAACTCAGCAGCGTGTGGCCACTGTGCGGCCAACGATACGGCCTGGCCACCGAACCAATTGCAGATGTAGTCGGCGTCGCCATATGCGAGGGTCACACGCACGGAAGAGCTGTTGATGATTTGCTCCAAATCCTCGAGTAGATTTATGTACACAAAGTCGCCGGTGTCCTGGAAGGCGAAATATACTTCATCATTGGCATCGCTCGTGTAGTTCGTGTCGACTCCGAGGGCATTCTGGACGTACGCGGAGTTGAGATAGTCCAGGAAGTATGTTGGCGGCGTTGGGTCATTGTAAGGATGGCGGATATCGTAGACGCCTCTGCCGGCGCCTTCATAGTAGTACGGGCCCTCGACGTTGTCGCGACACATGTCTGCGGCCTCGGTGCAGATGGCCTGGCCACTGAGGGTGGTGGTGTCAACTTCGGCGCACAATGAGATCTGGTCCAAGCACCCGTTGGTCATGTAGGTGGCAAAAGTCATGTAGTCGTAGACAGTTTGGTTGACAAGTGGAATGCCGTAAGTGTTTCCCACGGCAAACTTGGGGTACTCAGGTGCTTGAATGTATTCGGAGATGATTCCGTTGATGATTCCCAGGTTCACAAACTCGAAGTATTTGCCAGTCTCTGTGCCATTGAGAATGGCTTGGTTGTGTTGCTGGAAGTAGTCGAAGAATGCTGGACCATAGTGTCCTAGATCACATCAGTGAACGCCCAGAGATGACGGACGGTGTCACATACCGCCATAAGATTCAGTCCAGAGGTTGAACTTGGTGGATTGAACCTTGGAGTCGAGCTGCGGCAAAGCCGAGTAGAAACCCTGCAAGACTTCCCAAGCCGCAACTGCGGCTAGTTGAGTGGTGTCTGCACCCAACGTCAGTACTCTGAACGGCATAACACCCAGATTGCCAGCACTCACCAATCGCAGATGCGTTGATGACAGGGTATCTGCCTGTGACGTTCGCCTGAGACGCATTCAAGAAGCTTCCCGTGATAGGGTCCAGAGAGCCTGGTGCCTGTCAACCATGTCAGTGCCAACTTTTCCCAATTGATGCATGGACTGCTTACTTTTGAGCCGTACGAGAAGCCAACCCCGAGCGGCTGACTGAGGTAGATCATGTTTGAAGCTTCGTTCCATGAGTATGGATTGAGTTGGGACATCAGATCTTCGGTGATGTTGCATGGTCCGTGTTCTGCCGCAGCTGTTAGAAATTCTCTTCGTTGCCGTCAAGGAGGTGGTACTGCTCACCTTCAAACAGACCGATGAGTGAATCACTTCCCGGACCGCCATTCAACCAGAGTGTGATTGGATCATTGGCAGGGTCATTTCGGGACTCGAAGAACCAGAAGAAACTGTGCACATCCGGTGCCAGATTGATGAAGCCTGCATAAGAGTTGACACCTGGTGTGGTCTCACAGACCCCCGCTTGACCAGGCTCTTTGTACGTGATATTCACTCCATTGGGGCTGATGATGGTCTGCACGTCGGTAGGTTCAGCGAGAAGCTGTCGCTTCAGGACCTGAAGCTGAGGTCCCTGATGCCTTCCATTATGAACCACGGGACCTGGGATCCTAGCGGAGACGCCAGCAATGAGCGCACTCCCTAAGAGGGTGAGTCCCAACCCCTTCATGGTAGGACTTCTGGTGAAGCTGAGGGGAGACAGAGGTAACAAGGCAGGCGAGAGCGAGAGTATAATAATACGAATACTGCTGGCTTTTCGCTGCAGGAGGGGGAGAGCGCTGTGTAACTGAACACGCACACAACCGACGAGGAACGGAAAGCTGCGTCGGGAGAAGAAATGAGGTCGGTAAGAAAAAAGCAAGCGACAGCACGCGAGGTGCTTTATGCACGACGAAAAGACCTACCGTACCACCTTCTCTGAAGCTTCCTCTTTCTTCTGATTGACAATCATCGTAGTGCCTGCAGTAGCTTCATAGCTCTTGAGAGCTTCGGACTGGTGTTGCATGCCGAGGCGAATCGGTATGGACATTCTTCAAGCTCGCTATTCGTCTGAAGAAGTGTTCCTGCTTGTTGTGTCAACATTTGATGACGCCGGCCAAGGCGGAGAGTAGCATCGAGACAGGGGTTGCAGCTGTAGCTGACGGTTCGTAGCGTAGACCCCACATATGCATCTCATGATAGATAACAACGAGTTTCCGATATGGGGTTAGCAAATGCTCCTCACCTGCAAATCAAACCGTATATGGCAGGTAGCGAAAGAAGTTTCGAAGCTGTTAAGATGTTTCCCGCAGCATAAGAAAAGTGTGATCCAGGTCGCCGTTTCCAGCAGGATACAAGATTGGCTTGAAGCACTCTGGAGTACTCCGTACAGCAATGGCAATGATATCTCGATGGGTCGGTCAGACGACGATCCAGCCACTCATTAACCATTAGTGCATCCTTCGTTGGTTTGCTGCATCGGTTCCACTGTTTTGTATGTTGTTTCTCGGGCCCCAGTGTGTATCTTCCTTCATCTTGTATGAGATATGCCTGCGGTGCGAAAGCAATTGCGCGAGATCGTCATGTCCGTCTGCTCAGGAAGTAAGGTTTATCATGCAGTTCTGCCGCCCAGCGGGTCAAAGTGTCATGGACAAGCTCATCGAAGCAATTGGCGCCGTGTACCAAGAGTGATCTGCTTATCGTCCACGGATGAGCCGTCCAAGAAATGGCGGGGTTGGCTAGATTAGGGTGCAGGATAAGGATGGATAATCATCTGCGCTGCCACTGGTCGAAAGAGTTGGGAAGGTGACATCGCTGAGTCTAGGTCTTTTTGATAAAAAGGCACATGATGATTTGTACGCTGGAGTTGTACGGGAAGAGGGGAGCAGTACAAGGAGGGGCAGAAGTAAGTACTTCGGCCTTACCGAGGTTGTGCTTTCGGGCAGCTCTTATCAAAAGAAGAATTCCTCTTCTCTCTACCGCGCATCAAACACCTGGGGGAAGGACCAAAATGAACAATATTTCCAAATGGTCGAAGTGGTCAAAATAAAGCTCCGTGATGTCTTGCAGCAACACGACAGCAAATATCCGCAAGTCCAGCTGAGATCTGCAAGCCACCTATACCACAGCTAATGAGGGTTCTTGATTGCAAGCCACAAGACACGTGCGAGGTACTTCAAACGATATGGATTCTTCAGTCTGATAGGAATGATCAATACCCTTCATCCTATATTGGCATCATAGCATTTGATATGGAGTACAGTATATACATAATGTCCTTTTCCCAGCCGGTAATTCATAGCAATCATCTCATAGAACTTTTAGGCCACCAATGTAACATTCGCTGGCTGTTCAGCATAGCCCGAACCATCGGACCCCTCGCCTCCGTGCTCCTTACCAAATGCAAGCTCCTCACTGTTCATGTCTAGATCTCCAGCATCAAATCCATTCAACCATTGCAAGTTCATGTCCATATCCTCTTCCACGCTGGCAAAAAGATCACTGCCACCTTCCAGATTTACGAGAGATTCAAAGTCAAGTTGCGTCAGCTCTTGTTGTGGTTCGCCGATTCCTTTGAAGTGCAGGTCATCCTCATGTGCGATGTCGAGCAAGCTAGCGGCGGCCCCACCAGCGTGGTGTGAATGCTGGCTTGCTTCAGATCCTGCGGAGCCTGGAGGTGTGAACGCGGAAAGAAGATTCCGCTCCTCAGGAGCCAATGTCGAGCTGAACAGTAGCATGTTTGCTGTTTGCATGGCTTCTGGAGGCGGCGTGAGAAGCAACGGTCCTGATGGGAATGGTTTCTGCTCAAACGAGCTTCCGCTATTGGAGAATTGCTCCTTCATGCCTGAAGCAACAGTGCCGATGGTAGCCGCAGTGAGTTGACAGTTTGTCTTCCGTACAGCGGCATCCAGGAACGAAAACGAAAAGTCTGCAGAGGCATACATCTCGCGGAGTCGTTGCAAGGCTTGCATACAGAATTGAAACTTGCGAATGCTTGCCTGACGAACAGCAGCATCTGTTGACTTGATGTCGAGCAGGTGGATGATGATGGCCGGCAACAGGCATGTTACTCCAGTATTTGGCAGGAATCGAATCAGGTCGTGAGCAAAGAGGTCCCGGTACATGTTGGTGATGTCGTCTGCAGCCTCTCGTACTTTGCGCTTGGACAGTTCTCGAAGCTCAGGAGCAACCACGACTGTTGGGGCTGAGGGTAGAATCTGTGGCCTATGCAGGGCGCTGACCGCTGTAAGGTATATGCCAGTCAAGAGGGCTCTATGCAGGTTGATGACTTCTCCGTCATTTGTACTTGGACAATCCCGGGAGCCGGGAGCGAAGAAGTGCAAGGACGCCGGTAGGTTCTTGTACCACTCTTCGAGCTCTGTATCGCATCGTATCACGTCACATGGATCTGCGGCGGATTTCTTGGGTACCAGTCTCATGGTCGTCTCTTGTGTTGCCCCGATCTTGTGGCCGAGAGTTGAATACTGTACAGCGAGGACCTGGGTGATGCACATGCAAAGCTCAGCTAAGGCTATGCACATCTTGGCCAAAGTCACACGCTTCGAGATGTCTTTGACAGCGGGACACCCACCCAGCATGCGAGTAAGCTCGATGGGTAAGGGTTCGGTCTCAAAGTCGGTTGATTCCAACATAGGAACGTCGAAATCCCCCTTATTGATCCTCATCGGTCGACGCATACCAATAGCAATGAGGCGATCCCGCATGAAACAACACCACCATATCCGCTTCCACAACCGCCGTTGTTGCATGCTCATTAACGGAGCATTCGATGTATCGCAGTTGAGGCCAATGGTTCGTGCAACGGAGATGGCAACCCCCAACCAATGCCAGACATCCTTGGGATCGTCGGGGTTTTCATACCAATAGGTCATCAACAAAACACCCTGAACCACTGTGACGCGGTCCACCTCATAGTCGAAGTCGTACAACAGCTTGACTCTTTGGAAGAAAGCTTTCCGAGCCGCTTTACGAGTCATATAACCTTGTGCTACCAGATATCGCATATCTATGTATGCAGTAGCAGCAAACATGGCAGCTTGGAACAACAACAGGCTGACGGTATCGGTTGGTTGATCCTTCTGTACAGTACCGAGAAAATCCTGTAGGTCGATCAAAGGCAGATAAGGATGTACATATTGAACGTAGCACCGAAGCAATTCGTTGCGCAGTCCTGGTTCGGGCACAATAAAAGCCCCCTTCTTCTGGAGATATTCGAGGTCTTCACTTGCAATTCTTGGTGAGATCGGTTTGATAAAGGGAGGCAGCGCAATCTCCAGTCGAGGGCTTTGCTGTGGGAAATACAACATCCCATTAGGGAGCTGGGCTGGTGTCGGAGGAGGTCTAGTGCTAATCGCGGACATGCGTCTGGTACGTTCCTCTCTGCTCAATCGGTGACCTTGTGTTTGATCTACAACACCCTTGTCAGTGAATCTCAATTAGAGTAGGTTAGCAGACGTACAGAGCATATGAGGTCTGTGGTGACTGAGCTCAAGTTCGAGGGCATGCAGACTCTGACCGGGCTCGATCGAGGATAGCGCGGGTGCAAAGTCATTGAGGCCATCGATATCGTCAAAGATCGGAAATTGTGGAGGTTCCTTTTCTTCTTGGATTGAGTCGCTCGGAGATTGATGGAACAGCTCGCCTTCTGCGCATGACTTTCTTCTCCGCTTCCCTTCCGTGACTACGCATTCCACTTCGTCGAGTCTGCAATTTGTACAGGGAATGCCTCCCTCGACCACGTCGCACCTTACCTTCCTGGACCGACAGCAGTGGCAAGCCTTGGACGCTCGTCGCTTCACTGTTCTGCCGCCAGTGGTGAGACCGGCCACCGAAGTCTTTCTCTTGACCTGGTTGTGCATTTTACCAGAGTAGATAATGGCCGATATGAAGAAGATGTTACAAGTAGTAGCAGTCAACAACGCCCATGGAACACAAAGAGTGAAACTGGGGCTCTATGAACATGGGGAAAGACTCGAGCAGAGACGTAAGAAGAAACCGAGGGGCAAGCAAGAAACCGAGCGTGGGCTCTCGGGATAGATATGGATGAGGCAATGGGTCCCAGTCTCGCCCTAGTCCCAAGACACTGGCGCGATCGAGACAGGACTAAAGTTGTCCCAGGATGTTAAACATACCCCGGACCTCCCCGGCCTGGCATGAAATGATCCGTTCGAGGTTAGCGATTGGATGATCGTTACTCCAAAAAACGCCCATGCGCTGGGGTCCTCTCCCTTGCTGGTGGCCGGGGCGGACCACGTTGCCGATGGGTTCATTCGTTGTTCATGAGCTCTTCTGATGTTCACCATTGCCTGGGAGCTGTGGCATATCCTTGGAGAGATCGTCCTGAAGGAGCACGAAGTTTGACACACATCACTATTGCTCATGGCGAAGTCCAGTCGTAGACGTCAACGCAGGAGCTTGAAGCAGCACGCGGGGAAGCGAAATTTTGAAGGAAACCCCCACCGAGAGCAAATAACCCCAATGCCCGACTGAGGCACTATCGACAAGTGTTGATGCCACGAACTGCTGGAGCCAACTGTTGAATGCCAGGAGCTAGGACAATTTCCGTTTGGCTGTAAGGATTTCGAGTTCCCGTGCCGACTTATCCATTTTGCAGCCATTCCTTAGCCTAGTCTCTTGGAAGATAGTATTAGTTCCAGGTGGGCATGTTGTTGTTCCGGTGGAAGTGGTTTGGTCCGAGCTTGTGCAGCCCAATCGTTGACTCGTCTGCATGCTGCCAAAAGGCGCATCAATCGGAATGACTCGCCAACTCGAAATTGTGAGGCAATCAGGGTCTGAAGAGATTGTTTTGCCCAGTCAGCTTCAAGTGTAGAAGAGGAGAAGTTTTTGCCCACGGCACAATCCCGAGCCAGGACCTGGGTGGTAAGCCCCGCGTCTGGAGACAAGGAAGTTCTCGAGAAGCATTAGCGCCAAAGTCCCCTCTCGAATGTTGTTCTCGAGAAGATCGGCATCATCACTGGTGACTAGGTCAAGTCGCCTGACCGTTCACAAAGCTCTCAACAAGCCACACTGTGCGCTATTCTCATAGCATGGAGAATGAAACCCGTCCTCGCCGTCTACGCCGTTCGTAGTCAGAATGATGGCTGGAGGTGCAGGACAGAATGGAGACGGAATGGCGGGGTACGGAGTATCCATGGACAAGACGAGTCAGAATTCCTGACCGCGACAGCTTGTGCCTTCCGCTGACTCGCTCTCTCTCCTCCCAGTACTGACTCGCTCTGTTTGAGTCACTCCCCAGCGTTCATCATAAACTCTGTATTTGAACAATTGAAGTGGCTTCCCGGGTGTCTCATCGTGTTCGGCGGCTTGTCAGCATACCTCATAAACCCCGAAGTGTATTTTGAACAGCCCAGGCTTTGGCATAAAAGAATACTCTGACTTTCGCGCCCAAACAGTCCACGACGACTGCTTTCTGTTTCTGAGGAAACCATGCACCTCGCAGTCCCGCTGGAGTCTGCTGCTTCGGAGCGTTGCACGACGAGTTTTCATATGAGGCCTTCACGTTGTCTGCTCCCTCAAAAGTATTGATTGGAAATCGCTTCGAAAAACCTGGTAACATGGTACAAGCGCACTAAGGAGCGAGTCTGCAGTATGCCTTGGCACTTGACATGGCGAGACTCGCCCCATCTGACAATGTGAGTTGATTTACCAAGTCCTTGTAGCCTGTATGCATGCATGCCCTACTCACGTGCCACTATCGATATTCCTGCGCGGGGTAAATGCCAGACTGCGGAACCGCGTCGCGCACCTTCAAAGTTAAGTGCTCGTGTTTTGCACGTCAATGGCATCATCCCGTGCCTAGTTGCAAACGTTGCTGCCCACTTGTTTATACTGCCCTTTAGGGAATGACTATGCGATCGACTTGATATGGACCAAGCTTCACGAATAGACCCTGTGAAATATAATATACCAGCCATTCCTGGACTGACTGAAGCAGAGCAAAGAAAAGCTGCCGTTCTCATTCAGGTTCGAAAATGTTCAGCTCAGCGTTGAAAGACTGTGTTGATAACGGGCTAGAAAACTTACCGAGGTCATCGTGCCCGACGCCAGCTTGATGGCTTCGGTCTCGATGCCTCTACAAGGTGGTACGAGGTTGGTAGTACTACCAATTTGGATCACTGCCCGCTAAAGATCAGAGACTAGGCGGTGAGAGATGCACGATATCGCAAGTTGACCTCACCGAGGCCTCCTCCTTCAGATGATATCTCGAACTCAACTACGGGAGCAAAACTCAAATGGCAAAAAGTTACAGGCGTTGCTCGAAGAGCTGGAGCCGATGATCATTCCCCATCCGTGTCCGACCTATCTTCAGATGAAGTCAGTGAGACCGGAAGTCGATGGCGCGGGAGTGCCCCTCAAGAGGAAAGAGGAGAAATCAGGAAGCAAGCAGAGGCTAGAGGCTGCGGAGCTCAGAAAGAAGACTGCCAAGATGATGGATCTCCAATATTTCCTTGAGATGGTTGATCACAAACACCGGTATGGTAGCAGCTTGCGAAAATATCACAGTTATTGGAAGACTCAGGATACAAACCAGAACTTCTTTTACTGGCTGGATCATGGCGACGGGAGGGACATCGACCTCAAAGAATGCAGCCGGGCCCGCCTAGATAAAGAACAAGTCCGATACCTGTCAAGGGAAGAACGGCTCAACTATCTGGTCAAAGTTAATGAGCAGGGCTTGCTGATATGGGCCAAGAACGAGCTATTCAGGGACAGCCTCAAAGGAATTGTGCCAGTTTCGGATCCAACCCCGACTTTTGAATACAATGTGCCACCTCCACCTGGACATGAGTTAGACTCAAGCTCTGCGGATGGATTTTTTGAGGACGACCAAGACAGTAACGTCGAGGGAGATGATGAGGGTGAGGAGGACGACAGTAACACCGAGGGGGACGAGGGTGAAAGATATGTTAACGAAAAGGAGCACGTCAGTACAGCCGTACATTTCAACCACATGATTCGGAGCAGTTTGAAAAAAGGTCGTAAATGGATTTTCGTTGCAGATGCGGCGTTTCGACTGTATATCGGCTACAAACAATCTGGGGCTTTTCAGCATTCCTCATTCCTACATGGAGCACGTATACTGGCTGCTGGCCTGATCAAGGTCAAGAAAGGGAAATTGGGAAGACTGTCTCCGCTGAGTGGACACTATCGCCCACCAACCGCCAACTTTCGAGCCTTTGTCCAAAGCTTACGTGATGCGGGAGTTGATATGTCTCATGTGTCAATCTCCAGGAGCTATGCAGTTCTTGTGGGCATGGAGAGTTATGGCAAGACGCGGAAAAAGATTGCTTCTGTAGAGGCCCGGGTGATGCATGGAAAGGACAAGCTACTGAACCCTGAGAAGGTCAAAGCGGAGGAACAAGCAAAGCAGGACAAATCTGAAAGTGCTAAAAAGGAGAGGCTATATCTCGAACGACAGCGCGAGGCTGAGGCAGGACAGCATCATGGTAAGAAGGATGGTCAGAGCATGGGTACGAGGCTGGCGCACACCTTAGACAAGCTCAAGCTCCAGACAGGTGGCGCGAATGACAGCACTGTCAAGAAAGAAGAAGAGCCGAGAAGGATGCCAGGCACAGGACCCGAAGATGGTGTACCTGCGCCGGGAGGCAGACGGTGAACTAGGAGAGTCTGGGTGAAGGGGTCATCCATGTCACTCGATGTACAATGAGCTCAGCATGCCAGCCTTCGCATTTCGACATTGTCATGATGTAGCCGTCCAGCAGGTCAATACGTCGAGATGCATGGTAGATACCGTTCCTTGGATGTGAACCAAGCACTAAGTCCATGCAGTAATGGCCCAAGAGCTGGACGTTCGTTATGCCCGGATGCAAAGATGTTCGACATCTACATGTTGTCTTCGTTGAGAGGATCTTCTCGCAATGGCTTCGGGTACCTGCTTCATTGGTGAAGCAAAATACTCCCCTTTTCAGACACCTGCAGCTGTGTAGCCACCAACATAGGTATTTCCGGACCAAAGACATGGGCAGGATGTTGGCAATTCGCCCAATTCAGACGTAAATGCCATTGTCTAACGGTGACACACTCAGAAAAGAGGTACCTCGTACCAAGGTACGAATAGCATCGATGTGATCATTACTCCATAATTTGCAGGGGGACGTTGCATCCTGGTGATGTCAAGCCACTCGCAAAAAGTTGGCGAGATCCCTGAAACACGATCAGAATCTCTTTTTCAAGTGGCTCAGTTCAAGAAAACGTGAAAACGTGCGCCGTCGATCGAATTCCACCTTTTCTCTTGTCCTCGAATCAATCACATCTTCCAAGGTCTCCATTGTATTTCCGCCTCGCACAAACTGGGCCCGAAGGTCCGTTGCTTTGTGTGGCTGGTAAGTGATCAGCAGCCTCTCATCGGTCGATGACCACAACGTCCTCCACCCGTGGAACTCGAGCCGTGGATCGGCCCCCCTTCTCGGTTCACTCGCCTGAACTTGTCTCGAACCCAAGCGATGCTTTGACGATGGCGATCCGGCAACAACATGTGGTAGGCGAGTTCCACAGGGTACACGCACGCCACGGGTCACGGCACGATATCCTCGAGTACTACGGAAGCCACCAAACGCACGCACAATGAACAATAAGAGCAAGCTGCTACTAATACGGCGCTTTCTGGAGGTTCAATAGCAATGGTTTGTTTCAGAAAATGCAGCCCGGGAAAGAGACAAGGTTGACCCCCGCCAGAAGGAAGCAGCGGGCAGCAAGAGTAAGCAAAAACCTGTTCTTCGCCTCAGCCAGGTTGCGGCGGTGCGTCAACGCTTGCTCCTCTCAAGCCACATTGGGGCGCTTGACCCAAGCCTAAGTCTCCGGCCGACGTGTCGCTACCCCACTTGGCTTCGTCGTATCAGCCCCGGATCCCTGCAGCTATTTTTGAATACTCCGAAACTCTTCTCCCAGAAGAAAGGTTCTGTGGGTGCTACGACAGCGAAAGAAGAGGTACAATGAGCGTGATACGAGTATATGCTGAGAAGAACGGGAAATATCGACGGTCTGCTGAAGGAAGTAGAACTGGACGATTCTTCACGACCATATCAACAATACGACGACTTCCTTGAGGCACGCATCAACTGACATCAGAATCGCTGTGAGTGGACCGTGAGACCCTGGGATTCTGGGGATGTACCCTGTCAACGTGGAATTCGGAACATGCCTTTCCCTGTCGCAAAGTCTCCTCTTTGCCATGTTCATTCGCGATTGAACCCATCCCTTTCGATCGTCACGGAGAGCCTTCTTTTACTCTACTCCAGGTATCCCTGCACCATGCTTCGTATTCAGCTGCCATTCGATGGGACGACTCTGACTATGTCCATACCCAAGCTTTTTGTGCCACATTCCTTCTTCATGGAGCCCCTCTGCTCTCCGTTCTGACGCAATGGTCTGTGCGAAACAAGTTGATGTCAGCCACAGTGAGGCACCAGGAGCTCCCTCATACGAAGTACAACGGGACGAGCTTCGAGCTCTCCATCCAACAAGGGACGAGCTTCGAGCTCTCCATCCAACAAGGTAATGCTCGACTGTGACGTATGGTATTCCAGCCCTACTACTTCACGAGATACTCCTCCCTCAATCCAACGCGTTTTCTTTTTTCCTTCCATGTCCATCCTACATGTCCATTTGATACTGTACTATACCATATACCCCAACGAAAAAGAAAGCGCCGCAGAATATTGAAGCAGCGTAGTTTCTATGAACCTGTATTTTTAATTAGCTGATGACAAGCAACCGAAACTCATCGGCTTCATACGCTTATTACTCATTTCCACCTACGCCCAGTCGAGATTCACCCTCGTCAAAACGATCTAGCCCATCTACTGTCAAGAGCTACAAAAGCACAATGCCGTCCCCCGCAGCAGGAAGAACGGGCAATGCCCCCGAAACACCCACAAAGACTGGCAAGAGTCCTCAGTCATCATCTACTTCTAAGCTTACTGGTCAAGGCACTCCTGGTCGCAAACCTCCCAAGCTAGGTGCTTCAAAAGCCACACCCAAAAAGCTAAGCGAGGACTCGCCCAAGCCTCCTAAGCTGGGCGATAAAGACACCAAAAACGGCACCGAGAAAGCCGAAGATGCCGGAGATGACGCCCAACAAAGGATCAGTATGAAAGACACCGAAGAGACTGGCAAGCAAGCTGGTCATGACACTGGTGCCGAAAGCACGTCTGTCGCTGATACCAGTGAACTATCCGAAGCTAATCCCGAACCTGTCCCGGACAGCGACGAGGACGAGGCTGAAGACATCAAAGGTGCCGCCAAGGATGAAGGCACTGATGAAGGTGAGGAGACCGAAGGCCCAGCCGCAGAAACCGAAGATGCGGCAGAGGAAGCGGAGGACGAGGCCGAAGGCAAAGGCTCTGGTCTGAAGTCAGGCGCAGGAGGTGCCGGCGGAGCTGGAAAGAAACTTGCTGGGAAAGCTGGTGGTGCTAAAGATACAGCAAATGGTGCTGCCGGGAAGGCCTCCAAAGGAGACGCCAAAGGCGCCGCCGAAGACGCCGCTGGCGATGTCAAGGAGGCCGGTGAAGATGCGGCTGACGACGCCAAAGATACCGCTGAAGGAGCCAAGGAGAAGGGCGAAGATGCGACGGACGATGTTCCTGATGCCGAGGAGGCGACAAATGGTGTCAAAGACAAGGCTCAGAAGACAGCAGGCGATGCGGAAGATGCCGCTGAAGATGCCAAAGATACAGCCGAAGACACCGCCGAGGACGCCAAGGCCACCGCTGAAGACACGGCCGAAGATGCTAAGGACACTGCTGAAGACACCGCAGCAGAGGCCAAGGACACTGCTGAAGATACTGCCGAAGACGCCAAGGACACTGCTGAAGATACCGCAGCAAAAGCCAAGGATACCGCAGAGGATACCGCTGACGGCGCCAAGGACACAGCTGAAGAAACCGCTGACGGAGCCAAGGACAAGGCTGAGGATACCGCAGCAGAATCTAAAGATACCGCTGAAGATACCGCTGACGGAGCGAAGGACACCGCCGAGGACACTGCCGACGGCGTCGAGGATACAGCCGAAGAGACCACACCAGACCTGTCCGTCCTGAAAGGCCTCAAAGTCAGTGAGAACGGTGACATTCTCGATAAGGATGGCAACGCAGTCGGCAAGCTCGACGAGGGCGACGCGGCAGACTTGGAAGGATACGAAATCGGAGACGATGGAGAGATCCTCGACGAAGACGGTGACGTCGTTGGCCGTGCAACCGCACTCCCTCAGAAGGCGGAAGAGGTTGGCGATGAAGCCAAGGACCAAGCCGACGGCGTCGCTGAAGACGCGGAAGATGCTGCCGACGAGGCGCAAGACACTGCTGAGGATGCTGTCGAAACATATCTCCCTGATATCGACGTTCTTGATGGACTTGAGGTTCAGGAGAACGGAGACATCCTTGACAAGGAAGGAAACGTGTTGGGCAAGATTTCAGAAGGTGATCCCGCCGACCTGGTAGGAATGACTGTCAATGCCGAAGGTGAAATCCTCGATGAGGATGGTGATGCCATTGGTCGTGCTGAGACTGTTCCACAAGAAGTCAAGAAAGAGGCAGAGGAAGCTGCCGGTGAACTTCCTGGCCTTGATGCTTTGGAGGGTCTTGAGGTTGGAGAAGATGGTGCCATCAAGGACGCTTCCGGCAACACCTTGGGCAAGATCACCGAAGGCGATCCCGCCGACCTCGCTGGCAAGACTCTCAACGCCGAAGGAGAGGTTTTGGATGAGGATGGTGACGTGATCGGTCGTGCCGAGATTGTCCCCGAGGCAGCAGACGCTCTCGATGATGCTAAGCCAGAATTTGTCCAAGAAGCTCTTGACAAGGTTGAAGACCTTGAAGGCCAATTGAAGCCCAACCTCACCATCGTCGAAGGCAAGAAGCTTAACAAGAAGGGCAACATCATTGACGACGAAGGAGAGATCCTTGCCAAGCTCGTTGAAGGAGACCCCAAGGAATGCGCCGGCAAGGTCCCCAACGAGAATGGAGAAATCCTCGACAAAGAAGGCAACGTCATCGGTCGCGTTGAAGTTGTTGAAGGCGAGGCTGCTGAGGAAGCCATGAAGGAACTCCACCCCGAGCTTGTCGACCAACTCGAAGAGGCCCAGAATGCTGCTGAAGAGGCCGAGCAAAAGGCTGCCGAGCAAGCTGACGAAGCAGGTGACCAAGCCGATAAGGCTGAGGACGCTGCCGAGACTGCCGAAGACGCTGCCGACGAAGCTAAGGAAGCTGCCGACAAAGCTGGCAAGCCCGACTTCGCCCAACTCGAAGGTCTCAAGGTCAACAAGAAGGGTGAAGTCGTCAACGAAGACGGCGATGCTATTGCTCGTCTTGCTGAGGGATACGAGATCGAAGATGTCCGCGGCAAGAAGATCAACGAGAATGGCGAGATCCTTGACAAGGATGGTAACGTCATTGGCAAGGTCGAATTCATCCCAGAAGCAGTTGAAGAGGGTCTCGTTGAAGTCCAAGAGCCCGAAGATGAGTCACCCGAGACATCTGATCTTGAAGGTCTTAAGGTCAACCGCAAGGGTCAAGTCCTCAACGAGGATGGTGAACCCATCGCCGAACTCGAAGAGGGTGAGCTCGAGAAATGTGCCGGTAAGAAGCTCAACGACAAGGGCGAGGTGCTGGACAAAGAAGGCAATGTCATTGGCAAGGTGAAGTTGATCACTCAAGAACCTGAAGAAGAAGAGGGAGAGGCTGAGGAAGCCACGGATGAGCCTCCTCTTTCTATCCTCGAGGGCCTGAAGGTTAACAAGTCTGGCAAGATCGTTGATAAGGATGGCAACATCGTCGGTGAATTGGTCGAGGGTGATGCTAAGAAACTCTGGAAGTCTGGCACCGCTTGTGACGATCAAGGTCAATTCTGGGACAACAAAGGCCATATCATCGGTAAGGCCAAGACCCTGCCACAAGAAGAGAAGGAGGAAGAATCCGAGTTTGCCGGCCTTGAGGGTCTCACTGTCGTTGCTGATGGTTGGATCGAAGACGAGAACGGCAACCGGGTTGGCCGCATCACCGAAGGCGATGCTAAGAAGCTCGTCGGCCGTTCTGTTGATGAGGATGGAGACATCATCGACAAGAAAGGAAACGTTGTCGGCCATGCTGAGCGCTACGAGGAACCTGAAGAGGAGCCCGAGGCGGAGCCAGAGGCTGCTGACTTGTCCGAGTTGAAGGGCCTCAAGGTCAATAAGCAAGGCAATGTCATCGGTCCCGATGGTGTGCCGGTTGGTCGTCTTGTCGAAGGAAATGCAAAGGAACTTGCAGGACGATCCATCGACGAGAACGGACAAATCTGGAACGACAAAGGCCAAGTTGTCGGACGATGCGAGCTCATTCCTCCCAACGAGCGTGAGGCCAAGCCTGAAGGTCCTTTCGCCGGTCTCGAAGGAGTTGTCGTCGGCAAGGACGGCTTCGCCAATGACGCCGAAGGAAATGTCGTCGGCAAGGTCGTCGAGGGCGACTGGAAGAAACTTGTCGGACGTGCTGTTGATGAAGATGGCGATATCATCGACAAATACGGCAACGTCAAGGGCCACGTGGAGCCGTATGAGGAGCCAGAAGAAGAAGTCGTGGAGGAAGACCTCTCAAGCCTTGAAGGCAAGTCCGTGAACAAGGCCGGCAAAGTCGTCGACGACCACGGAACCATCTTCGGTGAAGTCGTCGAGGGCGACATGAAGCATCTTGTCGGCTGCAAGGTCGATGGCAAGGGCCAGATCTGGAGCAACAACGGCAAAGTCATTGGTAAAGCTGGTCTCATTCAGGGTGGCGACGATGGTCGCTCCGAAGGACCCTTCTCCAACTTCGACTCCACCATCGTTTCTAAAGACGGTCTTGTCAAGGATGCCAGTGGCGAAATCGTCGGACGTGTGATTGAGGGTGACGCGAAGAAACTCGTGGGCCGCAAGGTCGACGACGAGGGTGACATCGTTGACAAGAACGGCAACGTCATCGGTAAGGCTGAGCGTTGGGAACCAGAAGAGAAGGAACGTGAAGTCTCGCCCATGACAGGCTGCCGCGTCAACAAGGAAGGAGAAGTCCGCGATAAGAACGGCGATGTCATCGGCAGACTTACCGAGGGTAACCTCCTGGCCTGTATCGGCAAGGAAGTCAACGACAATGGATACGTTGTCGACCAGGACGGCAACAAGATCGGAGAGTGCACACTGATCGAGAACATTCCCGAGGAAGAGGCCGAGGAGGAACAAACTCCCGAAGAACTCAAGGCGGAAGAGGAGCGCGAGGTTGCAAAGAAGATCGGCAACATCATCAACGAGACCATCGACCGGATGTCTCCTATCTGCAAGCAGATCGATGAGGTAAGCTATATCCCTATCCAACATATGTTGTGTACAGTATACTGATTGAATGTCTAGCACATCGAAAAGGCCGATCGCACCCCACGCGAGGAGCTCGACGAGGAGAAACTCGTTAACGATGTCAAGCCTTTGATCGAAGAGGGCAACCGCATCTTGGGCGAGTGCAACGGCGCCATCCGCGGTCTCGATCCAGATGGACATATCGCCGCACAGGCCAAGGCTCGCGCTGCCTCCGGCGAGGCATCACCCGAAGAGCACCGCGTCGCTGAGGGTCTGAAGGAGTTGACGACGACCATCGTCAAAACTATTGACAATGCGAAGAAGAAGATCTCCGACATGCCTCATGCCAAGAAGAAGTTGAACCCACTTTGGGGTCTGCTTACCGAGCCTCTTTTCCAGATCATTGCCGCCGTCGGACTCTTGTTGTCTGGTGTGCTGGGTCTGGTTGGCAAGTTGCTCAACGGTCTGGGTCTCGGTGGTCTTGTCAATGGTATCCTAGGCGGACTGGGTGTTGACAAGTTGATGGGTGGTCTTGGACTGGGCAGCATTGCCGAGAGTTTGGGTCTTGGTGGTGGAAAGAAGAAGAAATGAGCAACTAATATAAAGTCCCTGAGAATGAATTGGATGTGCTGTTACGACTGCATGAGGAGGAATGAATGAGAAGGAAAAGGCATGATGCCATGACATATTCTCAGTCAGCCTGGGACAGAGTGGGCGGTCGGGATGGACACCCTAGCCCATCGTGTCTCAGGCTGGGTGGGTGTGTGCATGTGCAGTGGATGATGGGTCAAGTGTACAAATATCTTTTCTTTTGTTAATATGGTCTCGGTTTGATGAAGTAGCATAATATTTTCCTGTGACAGTGATCACAGGATGGTTGTACGTATGAAAAGCATTAAAAATGATTTCTTCACTACAAACAAGTTGCCTTTTGGTGCACTACAGCTTAGCAACTGGCTTCAAGTAATTTCCCGCGCCGCCTAGTAGGCGAACAGCATCGTCGACCATCTCCTTGACAATCTCAGCTGCACTTTGGTTGGGAGTGTTCACCAGTCCAGAGACGACGCCCATCGGTCTACGTGGGGAATTAGCAGATTGATCATCCTTAGCTGTGAGTGTGTTAGGGACGAACCTCATCGTCGATTGATCGTCAATTTCTTCGGTGATGCCGCCAATCTTCTCGAGCTTGTCCAGTTCATGGCACAGTGCGGTGACACCCTTTGCTTGGAGGGATCTAAGCTCGTCTTGTCGATTGAGTTCCCAGTTGCGGACGTATGGTGTCGCCAGTGATCGGAGAGGTCGGCCTGTCCAGATTGTCGATTTGATCGTGCTGTCGAAGTTGGCTTCGATGATACTGTCCAGCACAGAGTCAGTAAAGCCACGGAGGTGGATCATTGGGAGGAGAAGGCGCTAGTGATCAAGACGTACGCTCGTTTGGCAACCTCGGGGGCTCCAGATTCTTTTGCTGTGACGAATCTTGTGCCTACCCAGACTGCCCCTGCGCCGAGCATAAGGCTTGCTGCGATACCACGGCCATCGTAGATGCCGCCGGCTGCGACAAGTTGGACGGGTTCGCCTGTTAGTGGGGAGGTGTATTTCTTGACAAGGTTGGCACAAGCGGGGATGAGGACACTATATCATAGAATTTCATGTTAGTCAACGCCGCAAGCTGCTCAAAAGGCGAGCCATAGGCTGTGTACCTCGTCGGTGTATCCCCAGTGTGGCCACCTGCTTCGCCTCCTTGGGCGCAAATGATGTCTGCTCCGGCAGCGCAGGCTTTGTGCACATGCTTGGGGTGGCCGATCATGTTCATGTACAGGATACCATTGGCATGCAGTTTGTCCACGATATGTTTGGGCGCAACCCCCACTGCCGATACAAATAGTTTAGCGCCGCCGGCGATGATAATGTCGACGAGGTCGTTGAGCGAGCCTTTGGTGTAGTCGACCTAAAACCCATCGTTGAGTCAGCTGTTCGAGGGCGGATTCATAGCGTCCAAGGGTAGGCGTGGGGAAAATTGAGCATTCCTTACATTTGTCTTGCGCGCGGATCCGCCGACCTGGGGGATCAAAAGGTCGACACCAAAAGGAAGGGATGGATCTTCGAGCTCAGCCTGCGAGAGGATATGTGTATTAGTTTATGTCACGCTGAATGACGGGCCAGAGGGTAACGTCTGACACCGTGAACGACTTCATACCTTCAACTCATCGATCATCTCCTTGAGCATATTGGGCGTATATCCCACACCACCAATGACTCCGAGACCGCCTGATGTGTTGTCAGGACAATGGTTCGGTTCTGGACATGTCGTCCACGCGCTGGCAGATTTGACTTACCGGCGTTCGACACGGCCGCTGCTAGTGGAGGGCCAGATGTTTGCCCCATTCCCGCAAGCAAGATCGGGTGTTGAATACCCAGAAGCTGGGTTACAGGCGTTGTGATCGACATCTTGAGACGTTGATGAATAAAATCGTAACAGTAAAGTGGTGAGGACACCTAGATCAGAGAGCTATGAACGCGAATTATAACAATGCGAGGTAAGCTCACCCAGGCTCAGGTTCATGCAACAAATATGGAAACGGACACGAAGAAAATGGGGCTGCACCATGCAACGGAGGAGCTCGTACGGTCAGCGCTCGAGGTTCAGTAATGCTAACTCCTGCCAATATTTTCGACAGAGACACTCAATGAAGAAGTGTCGTTTCCACGAGCATGCGGTAGTCATCAAGTCGCTGAGCCCACGTACTGTATGGGTGGCCGGCTGTCGTAGATGCTGACAACCGACAACACCTACGAAACATGGGGGTTGCCGAGGTTCAACGAGGCGGAGGGAGCGGATGAAATGGGCAGCCTTAACAGTATTATTTGAAGCAAGCCTGGAGAGAAAAAGATTGCCGCTTCTTTTCTGGGGATTAAGCCTAGGGTAAAGCGGCAGTGGTGATACTTATCGGTAGCCACATGGACAGCCACAACCACAGCCACGAAGCCACGTTCACAAGATCATTAGAATCCTCTGTTTTTATCTTTTGCAAAGTTCGTTGCACTTTCTTTGATGGATTCCTCTGTGCTCAGACGACGCTCAACGGCATGATTGTGCCTGACACATGCGAAAAGTATGGAATCTACCGAAGACAGCAACGATTTTCCCCCGTAGACTGTACACGCCTTCGAACTTTGCCTGTTGCCAATCCAGCTCTGCATGGTTCTCTTCAGGGAGTAAAGCCCGGACTTTCACGGCGATGGCCTTATTCATGTGCACCTACACCACTATAGCACTACTCAGACAAAACGTCTTCAAAAAGGAGTTGTACTCTCGATAAATGCACGGATAAGGCTGGCCGTTCGCTTCTCGCTTACGTACCTGGCTTACGTGGCCGTTGTGGGACGTCAGACCTTTAGACTATGGACTGACAGCTATCACTGAAAGCTTCAGGCCATACGCCTCGATGAGGTTCTGCTTCTGAATGACAATTGACGTGCATTGCAGCCACAGTGACGGCAGCCAAATTTCTGGTGATAACAGATTTGTGGGTTGCAACCCGTGCCTGAAATCATCTAGCTCCGGCTAAGGCGGAAATGGCAGGTCAATATGCGAATGAATCCTCAACGTGGCACATTAAGCGTCGGTAAAGCACGTCACTATCGATTGCGCTAGAGACTGCTGTTGAACAGCTTGAGCGGGGACCGTGTGGCTTCCTGCACATTTTGCATGCAAGAACTGTCGACATTCCGAATTGGTGTTGGTTCAGGCCGCGTTGGTATGGAGGGGACTACGTCTGGGAAGACAGCACGACTCCTCCCTTGCATAAGCCTCCCGTGCTGAGATGCCTTTGACTTTTGTTTTGCAGCTTGAAGCAACATTGTTCGCAATGTTTTCCTTCATTTCAATCTTGCCCTCATAAGCTTCAATGCTGAACTTCCGGCTTTTTTACCGGTATATCGTGGTGGTTGCCGTCGTTCTTCTGACGCTCGGTGCTTTCTACTGGAAACACGAAGTTTCAACAATATCCGGTGACTGGTACGATCATTTTGAGGAATTCATTCGCAAACCTTGGCCTTCGTCGAATCTCACAAATCCAACGAGTCCAACGGAGCAGCAATCATGGATATTCAAAGGACCAGATGCGCAGGACAAGGCGGTCATTGTACCCAAGATTCACGGTGAAGACGTCAGCTGGGTGTCGGACCAGCTTCAAGAGTATGCTCCTGGTTCTGTTCCGTATAGAACATCTGGTCTGATGCTTCCAATTGTAGCTGGCAACATGCCATTTACTTCATGGACGTGGAGAACGAGGGAACCTTGCACCCACCTAAGAATAAAGGCCATGAGGTAAGTTATCAGCAAATCCGACTTTCGACGGACCATGGCTTGCGCATGTTCATTGAACCGGAACTTACGAGATTCGCAGGCTATGGCATATCTCACCTTCTTAATCGACCACTACGACAACCTTCCATCGTCAATGGTTTTTGTCCATGCCCATCTCGACGGCTATCCGCGAGCATGGCACACCGACAGCAGAGGCTATAACCAGGTCCGTTCTATCCGCTCGTTGAGACTCGAATACGTCCAGGAGCACGGTTATGCGAACATGCGCTGCATTTCTGACCCGGGCTGTCCGGCCGAGATTCAAATCAACCGCCACGAGGATGAGCGAACAGCGGAGCGGGCATTCGTGGGGGCATGGACTTATATGTTCCAAAGCAATGTATCCGATGTTCCAGAGACAATCGCACAGCCCTGTTGCTCACAATTTGCCGTGTCGAAGGCTCAAGTCCTTAAACGGAGTAGGGAAGATTACCTGCGATACCGGCAATGGTTGCTGGACACAGAGCTTGATGATGCCACGAGTGGACGTGTTTTTGAATATTTGTGGCATGTCATTTTTGGCAAAGATCCAGTCTATTGTCCGCCGCTGAATGAGTGTCGGTGTCAGCAGTTCGGGAGGTGCTAATGTCTGCCATGCCATGTTTCGTCGTATGGAAAGGAGAGTAGGTGGTGCAACCTGTTAGAAAAGAGCAGGAGACGCTGGCTTAGTCATCAGGCACAAGTTGATGCCTGACGATGTTACCTGCCTCATTCAGCCTCATGCAGCCCTCACCACCATCTCCGCTTCTGCGCTGCCTTCAACTTTCACTTTGTGCACATTCTGTCACAGTGGGTGCAGCCACTTCCTCTGCAGTGTGCCCGGAACATGCGAGTCGCGCAATCTCAACATCAAACTTCGCGGTTACATTTGCCCTGCTTATCTCGCACTGACTTCCGCGAAGCAGGCTCAGATACTTCTTGATCGAAACTGAGCCTACAGCATGGGCTCTCCCTGGACGCCTCTTTGTTACCCGGATTCGATCCGCCTTCTTCAGGTTCCCGATAAAGACAACAGTACACCTCCATCACCTCTTCACTTCAAACTGATCACCACACGGCTTTCAAGTCCCGCAAGACCTCAATATCAGGCACTTTCATATGCCTGGGGTCAGGATGCGATGACACATACAATCAAAATCAATGGCATTGATGTGAGCGTCCGCCAGAATCTGTGGGACTTCCTTCGCCACGCGATATATGGTGGCATCGGCAATCTAGATATCTGGGGACGATACATATGGATCGACGCTCTTTGTATCGTGCAAACAGACCTGGAAGAGAAGGCGCACCAAGTGTTGCAAATGGGTGAGATCTTTGAGACCGCCAAATCGGTCATCGTGTGGCTGGGACCTGACGAACACGACAACGACGAAGAACAGGACGATGATCGCCATCGACCGCCCGAGCCGAAGACGGACATGAGTTTGCGGTTCGCCCGCGCGTCTTACCTACCCTATTGGAAACGTTTGTGGATCGTCCAGGAGTTACTGCTTGCGCAGGAACTCGTCATCTGTTACGGCAAGCGCACATTACAGGTGCATATGATTTGGGACGGCAGTATCGATTCTGACAATGAGTGGAACAAGCCTTCCGCTTTCTTGTCGCGTGGGGAGCGATGTTGTAGAATAATGCGGCAGAAATGGCTGGCCCAGCAGGCCGTCGTCTCAGATTCGAAAGAGCATATCACTCAAAATATCCCTCAGTGGAATCGAGACTCAGATATACTTCAGATGTCCATCGATTACTCGCTAAACGAATGCTCAGTCATCTTAGACAAAGTCTATGCGCTCATCAACATCGTGAACCGCCAAGCTCGAATTCCACTGCAAGTTGATTATACGATTGACGAGGTGATGTTGTTTTATCGCACACTCTCCTGCGTGAAAAAAGTTCATTTCAACCGTGCCAACTATCTCAGACGGGCTCTCAAAATCACTGAGGATCGCATGGTCAAAAGGACTTGTGAACTCCTTCGAGCTGGAATGCTCTCCGAGATAAAGATCGGGGCTTGCTTCGTGTTTGAAGGGCGTGTCGAACACAATTGGCGTGTCTCAAAACGACACAATCTGCAGAATCTCTCTGTTGTTCACGACCATTGGATCCTGCACAGTGGAAGTGTCGAGCCCGAAGACCTCGTGATCCGATTCACTCACACATCCTCACTGTATCTGATTTTTCCGAACGACGTGCAGAATCGCGTTGTAAAAGGAATGATTCTTTCACCCAAGTGGACAGGAAGTTCATCACTGCCTAGGGCTCGCGTTGATGGATGCCCTCGCGCTTTTGCTGATCTGGTTTGTGATTTTGAAGGGTTGTCCTATGGCACAGAATTCGTGAAAGACATTAGAGCCGCTACTTGGCTGGCGTTAAGTGGTCATCTCTGGGGAATAAATTGTGAAGAATACCTTGATGTTTGCACACAGTCGGCTGGAGATTTAAGTCTATAACCCTATTGCTATCGCGCTCATCGCATGAGCTCAGCATTCCAAGCTTCGAACTCCTCCAGCATCTCACGTGTAATCCTCTTCGGTGTCCGTTCAATACCTCGTCGAACATCATCGGCAATGACATAATCTCTATCATTGTCAAAGGCGCACTCCATAGCAGTCTCGAGGCTGGCCACCACCTCTGCTCCCGAGAAGCCCTTCGTCGCCAACGCAAATTCCTTGGTATCTGATTCCAGCCCCACGCCCGCACCAGCGCCCCCATCCGGATCCTCGCTGTGCACATACTGGACCTTACTTAAGCGGTTCCGGAAGATCTCTTTGCGCGCCTCAAAGTCCGGCGGGCCAATATACACCACATTGTCAAATCGTCCAGGCCGCATCAACGCCGGGTCAATGTTCTGTGGCTTGTTCGTTGCAGCGACGACGAAGACGCCGCGCAACTCTTCGAAGCCGTCCATCTCGTTGAGCAGCGTCGTTAGAACATTCAAGTTGGAGCCGGAGTCACTTCCGCCGCGTGTCGAAGCGATGGCATCGATCTCATCGAAGAAAATTATACTTGGACTTGCGGCGCGAGCTTTGCGGAATACTTCGCGGGTCGCGCGCTCGCTTTCGCCGACATACATCGATATCAGCTCAGCGCCTTTAACGGCCAGGAAGTTGAGACCCGCTTCTGTGGCGAGTGCGCGGACAAGGAGCGTCTTGGAGCAGCCTGGCGGTCCGTAGAGGAGGACGCCTTTCTTGGGCTTGAGAGATAGTTTCGCCATGCGGTCTGCGTGCCTTAGCGGTCGATCTACCGCGTTGTGAAGTTGCTGTTTGATCTCGTGTTGGCCGCCTATGTCAGACCACCTTACGTTCGGGGTCTCGAGGAAGATTTCCTGCAGGGCTGAAGGGCGGATTTGTTGGAGTGCGGCGTTGAGATCGGCGTCCGTGGCTTTGACAACGGGCTCGATTTCGTCCGTTGTGTCCTGGGCGACCGACGGAGCAGATGACGTGGAAGTGGTGCGTTCATATGTGAGTTCCACTGTCTCGCATAAGAGGGAGTACAAGTCGTCGCCCACGTAGCCGTGCGTTCTATCGGCCATTTGTTGGAGGAGTGCGTCGTCAAGGCATTGGTCATCTCCGCGGATCGCTAAGAGTATTTCTTTCCGCTGCTGGGCTGAGGGGATGGGTAGTTCGATCTCAGCGGAGAATTTGCTTCTTACTCGTAAACTCTGGTCAATGTCATTGGGGTGTTGCGCCTCGCCGACCACCAAGGTTGGAGTATTTGAGATCTGCGCGAACAGGGTCTGAAGCTCGTTTGTGATTGTTGACTGACCGCCCGGTGTTCGTGACAAATATGTAGGGCGTATGATAATGAGCTGGGGCTCGGAGGAAGTGCGGATCTGTGTTCCAGGCTTCCAGTCGACGACGTTTGACCAGCCAGATTCAGCCAAGGCCGTGATGAATGCCGTTTTTCCTGTGCCTTTTGCTCCGTACAATAAGACTCCTTGTTTCGGTTGATACGACTTCAAATGCTGCTTAACAGCAGGTTTGCATACCCGGCCGACAATTTTCCGAAGCTGTTCAATCTGCTTGTCCAGTCCGCCCATATGTCTGGGCTGAAAGTCGATTTTCCTAGCCTGCGCTGCTTCATTACCACTGGAAATCCGGAACTTCGTGTTATTCGTTACTCGTGCAATCACGGCGTCGGCAACACCAACATCCTTCACGACGAATTCGGCCATCTCATCTCCAATCTTGAGTTGTAGTTTTTGACCGATGACCAAACACTCGTTGGCACTCGAAACATACTTTTCAGCATAACGCTCCCAGAAAGGGACGTCATTCTGATTGATCAGATTTCCACGATGGCCAAGAGATATTCTGTCGGCGGATTGTAATGATTGCGACGAGCGTGCAATGATGATCTTATCGCCTAGTTTGACCCCGTAGACCTCTTGCAGCAGTTTTGAGGTCTGTACAATCTTATCGCTCATGCCTGCACCTGACGCTTCCCAGGCGATTGCTAGTTTCTTCCCATGTTGGAGATCGTCGTCCTCCACCTTTCTAATCTCACAGGTATCTCCGGACTTCAATTTCAAAGAGAGCATAGACACGGCGGTCAACTTGACGCGAAAAGCATCTCTGTCCGTATTGGACGGGCGTACGACGAAGGCTGACATGGCTTCTGGAAAAATATGTCGTCGAGGCGGGCGCTGTCAATAAGAGGAAGAAAATTGACTCACGGCATCTGGACAAAATTCGACTTCGAGTCACCAGTAAAACTTACTTGCTTGACAGGATGCTCTTCAACATGTCATTGCGGCATCATTGAAAGTCAGATTATGGCGGAACGTTGTTGATATACCCGACAATGTGGTTGAGATGAGTTGAAGTTCCAAATTGAAATCGATGCGGAAATTTTATATCGTGCTTGGCAAATCCCAACACGTGACGCCGAAGTATTGGTCCTCAGCATTATGTGCATTCGAAGAAGAAGGCCGAAGACGTTAAGTAATAGTAACTGTTGTTTGTGTCTCTCGTCGAAGGACAACTTACTCCAGTGCTTCATACGATTCCTTTTTTCCTGCACTTCGAGTCACCCGCTTTGTGATGCCACCATCGTCATCGTCCTCACGACCTGTGGACCCGTGGACAGTATCTGGTGTGCCATGGAAAGCTTTCACATCTTCTTGAGCCTCATCAAGTTCATCCTCATCTTCCTCATGTAACTCTCTACTGTGAGGTACCTGCTCCCAGTCCTCGCCATTGTGCATCTTTGAAGCGGCGGTGATCTCTTTGACTACTTTTGCTCCTTCACTCTCCACCCCATTCCAAGCACTACAACCACTACATCTCCATCGACCTAGGTCTTCCAAAGTCTTCACACCCGGAGGAGCCTGACCGTTGACCAAGCGACAGCTGGAGCACAAGAGAACTAGCCTGTTCTTAGCAGCCATCTCGTCCTCACCAAGTAGCACATCCAAGAATCGGTCGTACCAGTGCGGCGTGCGTTCATATGCTGTACTTGGAGGTGGAGGTACATTGCCGAATGCATTTGGAGCGAATCCGGGCGCATCGGGGCTCATATCCGTCGGGCTTTGAGCCAACGCCGCGGCAGCCAACGGCGACTGGCCTGTGACGGGAGAACCAGGGCTGGTGTTGAGGCTCGATCGCGGAGGAGGAGTGGACTGGATAGTTCTCCCAGGAATGTTCGCAGTGGGTGGGGGAGGGATGCCTGTTCTTTGCGCCGGTGGGCGTTCCGGTGCAGGATTGACCTTTCGTTTGGTTCCCTGTTGTGGTTGCTTCGACGGTGTCTTTGTAGGAGGCGCAGCCCCGTATTTCTGTAGCAGCTCTTGTGTGCTGTCGTATTTTGTAGCTTTCTTCAACTCGGAGATCTTTGTGTCCCTCTGCTTCTGTAGGTGGTCCAAATGTGATTGCTGTCGGTTGATTCTCCAGTCAAAAATGACTGAGATAAGTTTCCGGACAGCATAGATAGTGATCGGCCCGCCGGCGAGACCGCCATAGTGGTAGGGCGACCAGTTCTGTGGTCCAAGAACAAGCACAATGACCAAGGTGTAGAGAAGATATGTTAAGGTCGTGTAGATTGTCCACAGTGCTTTGGCTCGACGGCTTCGACTGCGACTCGTTTCGATTGCAAGGTTCGCGGCAGTGATCTGACTGGACAACTTCGAGAGAGCCTTCTCGTATGATGCTGGAGAGTTTGCATCTCCCTAAAGCTGTTAGTTTTCGTCAAGATTGCTATCGGGAGGAAGTGCTCACCTTCCAAAGCCACGACATGCTGGCCCTCCTCATTTGTGTGAGGCCGCTTAACAATGGGCACGAATAGGGATATGCTACCGAAGAGTCTCAGAGCATAAAGACATTGTCGCACAGATCGAGTCTCGTGCTGCAGCAGTTGCAACTGGCAGTTTTAAGTGGAATAATGTGCTGCCTGCGTCATCTGTCACTGACGAAACTGGGGGGGGAAGTTGAGTTGCCGGCGTGGGCTGTTTAATGGCTAATTGGAGGCTGCGAAAACACGAGAAGACGCGCAGCATTTTATTTCGTGGACCCCCTGCGCTCCGGTTCAGCTTCAATCGCTTAACAGTAAAGGACAGTTCGACTCTTCTCAACGTTCCTTATCTGTCCATTTAACATCGACACCATCTCTCAAGACTTGATTTGTCCGTCGTTCGTTCTCGTCACCTACCTGATCAACTCGCACGTCCAAGCACTTCACTTCTGGCACTGAATACAAGATGCCCAGCATGTGGCTCACAGATATGCAGAGTATGCGCTTCTTGCATGCTGCAGTTCGCTGGGACTGTCGGTATACTACGATTGGAATGCAGGCTAACATGGAACAGAGGTTGGAGTCGCCTTCTGCTCAGGAGGTAAGCGCATACCCTAAGATTTGATCAAGACCTCTACTAATTGCGACAGGCGGACTGTTTCTCTTCGGCGGTGTAGTCATGTTCTTCGATCGCTCCATGTATGTCTCTCAATCACACACGCAGTCATTGATCTAACCTTGCACAGGCTAGCTATGGGAAATGTTCGTCCTCCAGCTTCCGGTTGCAACGACCCTACTGACCCTACTTCAGATCCTCTTCCTCATCGGTCTCACGCTCATTATTGGAATCCAAAAGACATTCGTCTTCTTCGCAAGGCGCCAAAAGCTCAAAGGAACAGCCGCGTTTATGGGTGGTATCCTCCTGATCCTATTACGGTGGCCTTTGACCGGTTTCCTGGTTGAGCTCTACGGTATCTTCGTCCTGTTTGGAGACTTTTTCGCGACGATCGCATCCTTCGCAGGCAACATTCCTGTCATAGGACCATACATCCAGATGGCGCTACGGAAGGTGAATTTCGCAAGAAGAAACGCAGAATTGCCGGTATGAGTTTGCCGCACACAAACCTTTTCTCTTTACATGGGATCCAGTTGCGGGCCAAGTGTAGGCCACCCAAGAAAGCCCTGCGCATCCGGCGCAGTAGCGAGCAAGTCATAACCCATACCCATACTCCACAGCATATCATCCTCGGTCTGCCATCCCCCAAAAGTCCCAGTCGATGTTGGTTGGCTATGTGGTGACAGATAGTTGTCGAAACTACTCCCATTGGCATTGGGATGTGATTGTGTGTTCGACTTCGGTGTAAAGGCATTTGGAGACATGGTGCTGTGCTGTCCAGGAAGAATAGTCGGAGTGCTCGCCGCGAAACTGTCCGCCCGCGAATACGATGGATGCTGTTGATTCAGTGCTGGCACCGGAAGGGAGAGACTGCCGTCTCGTTGAGCGCTTGCGTGCGGATACAGGCCGATCTGTGCCTGTGGGTTGACATTTCGGACTTTGGCGGGGAGCATATGGCCATTCCCAAGATTGCTGCGCAACAACCTCTCGAATCCATCTGCCATGGCGTACAGGATATGGTTCCTGCCGGCTTGACAGCTCCGGAACAAGCTGATGACACCTTCTACCAGTGGTTTCGTTTTATCCTCTGGATCGATGGTCACTCCGATACCAGCCCAGCGAGACGACATCTTGATAAGAAATACCACGGCGAATGCAATGACAGTGTGCAAGTACAACGGTACACCAACCATGGAATCTCGTATGGAAGGCTCGTCGAGGACAATGATCAGTATCTGATGGGCTGAATTGATGGCCTGGGATGCTAGTGGACGAAGACTGGTCGGAAGAGTCGTAGTGGAAGAGATGTTGACGAGGGATCGGCCTCTGAGTGCCAGAGAGTTGAGCATCATCGAAGCAAAGTAGTAATGGAGGTCGACGCCTGTATATGTGTGTCAGCCTGGCCCATCAAAGCACGGTTCGAGATTAATGTCTTACCCATGGCAGGATAGTCGCCAATATGAACATCCCTGTTTAACGCATGTCGAAATTGATACCTCCATCGATCGAGGTCCTCGATAAACCTCTGGTGTGTAAGTAACGTGACGTCGTCTCCGTCCATCAGCCGCTCCGCCTCCAGACCAAAGTGGTTATAAGCCTTACTAAGGATGATAAACAGTCCAACCTGCGACAGTACCCGTCGGTCTGAAGGCGTACATTCTGGCGCATTGAGGAAGACATCATATTCTTTGATGGCCTGCAACTCGGCCGTGACAGGTGGTCGGCCGTACGCGATGCTGAAATGGTGGTCCAGCACGTACAAAAGATACCATAGTCTTGCGCGCTCAAAGGCGTGTCCACGCTCGGTCTCGGACTGTTTCTGGGAGTACAAGGCTTTGTAAAACGCCTGATGCAGATTAAGTTCCGTGGCCATGCGCACGCAGTGGCCTGACAGTTTCCACGAGAGATCGGGGAGCCAGAAGGCCGCAATGCACAATGCGTGGATGTCCTCCAGCGTGTGGAAGCGGTCGAAAAAGGATGCGGCGATAAGGTCGCGAAGGTGTTTGTGGGAGCTTGCATAGATCTTTTCGCGGCCTGGGATGTGCAGGGATGTCACTGTTATAATGGCAGTTAAGAAGAGAGTTGACGATTCCCTTATGGATTGCACGGTTGCAGATTCGTGGATGGTCGCGTCAAAGAGGTAGCGCGACAAGGTCGTTTTGAAGAGCCGGAGCATTTCTTCGGCTTCATCCGCGCTGATAAGACCCATGGAGATCAAATCGTTTTCCATGTTCTTTTTGGAATTGCGCCGGGCAGGATCGCCGGACTTGAGGCGGCTTCGGAGAGTGTTGAGTTGGGTCACTTCGAAGAGACTGCCCATGGGGGCGGGGGCCATCTCGGCGGCATTCTCCTCGGCGTTGGGCTCGCGGGAGTTCTCGCGAGTGGTTTGCGCGGTGGACTCGATGTGTGGCGGGGCTAGAAGGTTACTAGATTGTTGTATGGGTGCAGTGGGTTGAAGAAGGGCGCTGATCTGAGGTTGAGGGTGAGATTGAGGTGGAATTTGGGCGTTGTACGAGTCCAACGCTGGCATTTTCAGCCGCGCGAGGATGTCCTCGACAGCGCGATCGAGGCGGATGATGGATGGATGTAGATGGCCCTCATCGTCGTCGATGCTCATGCGGGCACGCTTCGATGTGACGCAGTCGAGGCTGAGGCGCTGACAGCGGGAGCATCCCGCATCGCCGCGCTCCAGACTGTCACATTTAACCTTCAATTTTCTGCACGGTAGGCAAGCCCGGCCTTTGCGGGAGATGTGCGGCTCAGAAGGTAAATGGTCGGCTGAGCGTTTGCGGTTTTGTAGAACGGGTGATGTATTAGCGCTCGTTGGTTCGTTGTTGATGGAGCCGGTCCATGATGGTTGACGGGTGGAGTGGCTGATGATAGAAGGACTGGATTGCGGAGGTGGTTGGGGAGCGTAGTCTTTGGTATCGGTCATGATTTGGGTGCTATTGTGTCTTCGACGGCATTGAATCGCATGTTCAGAGCAGCTGCAAGAGGAGACAGTAGACCTCGAGACCTGGGGGTCCTCGGGTTGTGCACTTGTTAGTAAGCTGTTATCAGTCCGCTTCGACTTGATCTTGGGGAATGGGAAATGAGGATGGGAAAAAGGGAAGAAAGGCGCGGACTTCTCTGGGTTTCCCCGCATTATCACTGTAGTAATTTTGTAGAGACTAAATCAACTCTCCGATCCAATTGACCAATAGTAGTGAGTCGCTCTTCTTAGATCTTATTGGCATCTGACTAAATCAATAACCTCCACAAGTTCCCTTTTGTCCTTTTGTTCTACATCCATTCCTCAAATTTGAGCGTTTGCATTTCTCCAGCAATCACCAAGCCAATTGCCCACCATACATTGGAGAGATTTCATGTTGAATTCGAAAACAGCATACTCAACCTCAATGTCTCGATGCATGATTCTACTCCTGGCAATCTCTTCAGTATGCTCTGGCCAAAATCTTCCCAAATCCTCGAAAACACCATTTCTTCCATGCTTCCTCACGTTTTCCTCTTCGTGTGCCTTGTAAAGAACTCCCATCTCTGACGATCCAGATTTGAACTCGTCCCAGTATACTCTTTTCACTTCTCGGTATTCGATCTCAAGTTGCGCGTGGTCGACTTTTGGTGGCCGGTGATCTGACGTCCAACTGCACCACTCGGCATCAGTCGCCCTCGCCCACTCTGGCATTTCCATCTGACCGTATCGTATCACGTTGTTGATCATCTCACGAATGATCGCTGTCGCCTCGGGTAAGTACGCTGCAAGAAGGTAGAAGTCATGACCATCTGCACCACCGACCTTGGTAGGTTGGCAACTATGTTTACATGGTCCGTTGCTTGCAACTGGACACCGGCATCTTTTCCTGCAGACAAGGCGCTTCTGCTGGTCCTCCATCTTGATCAGGTGCTGTGGCCTTCCGTGGTTCGGTGGTTCGAAGTGGGGAGAGAGGGCTTTCGTTGATCAGATATCGTCGAAGGTATGAGTACATGTGCAGTCCTGATGATATTTTTAAAATAAAAGTGTAGGAGGAATAAGAGCTAATACGCATACCACTGCCTCTGTGACAGAACGAGCAGTGGGCCGAGTGTGCCAGACAAAGCAGTGAGGCAAAGTAACCATTCCCTCGCATTGCCCATCGAAGTACTGCCTCGCAAAGGTAGCTCCGGGCAGTGCCGCCGGCATGTATCAAAACGAATTCCAAAGGGTTCTGCGAGGGGCAGAGGCCTTGAGTATACCCCCTCCCTTGAGTTTGTCTGTGCTTAATCATTCTTCAAGCCCAGCTACACGCGAGCCGACACTTTGCTCCACGGCGTCACTGAAAGCGTACATGGTCCGCCTCAGCGACCAGCACAAGCTGAAGACATCCGTATATTGTTGTCTGTCTCTCCTGATCTCTTCAACATACTCCGGATAAAGCGTTTCCAACTCCACAAAAACACCGCGTGCTCCATGCTTTCTCAGGTACTCCTTTCGATATGCCATGTACAGACGACCCACTGCCGAAGCCTCCGAATAGAAGTCTGTCCAGAATGTTGCTGCCACCTTATTGCATTCCTGTCGGAGTTTCTCTGGGTCAGGTGTTGGTCGGTCGATAGACGGATACATTATCGAAGGGAGAGGCTCTCCTGGTGGCTGAGGCTCCGGGTTATCAAACTTCCCGTTCTTTTGCACGTTGATGATCATCTCGTTGATGCGCGCTATCTCCCCGACGAAATAGGGCTTGATGAGGCTGAAGTCATAAGCTCCCGTCTCTGCTAGGGTTACGCTGATCGGATGGTACCCATGCTCACACGGCTTCTTGCTTACATGTTCGCACTGGCATGATTCGTCACAGATGTGGTGCTCTTGCTGCTCGGCCATTTTGTTATGCTTGTGGCGGCGGGAAGTATGTGCTGAGCTGTATTTCGATGGGTATGTGATGAGAAATCGAAAGGCGACGTGATGGGCTACGCCTTGTTCAAGATATGCAGTGCAAGTATAATGCAACCAGAAAGCAGTATGCGCAAGAGGCGCCATTGGTCATCACCCCCACAACAGCCTCCGTGACAAAACAGGCAGTATGATAACAGGACAAGGCAGTGTGGGTGAAGACACCACTGCTCCCTATCCAATCGCGAAGTACTACCTTGCAAAGAAGGCTGGAGGCAGTGACGGCATGCATGGAAATTACTTCTCGAGGAAGCCTGTGAGGGCAGATGTCTTGATCATTGCGCGAAGGGCGCGCATTCAATCAGGGTAATCTCTTCAGGTCGTTCATTGAGTGCAGATTGCGTCGTTTGACTCCCCTTCCTCATGGTGGAAGGACAGTCAGTAGACTAATAATCACCCTTGACCGATCAACCATGGACTTGAACAGACAACGTCCCGGTACCATACATACAACTGATAAGAGTCTAGTTCCCTGCTGAACAAAATGGCGAGCTATGAGGTCCTCATTCGTGTTGAGGTACACGAGAGACCACCATCCTACTTCAAACCTTCTGTGACTTGAACGACACTGTCTCCATCGCTCCAGCTTATTCGTGCAATACCTCGTACAATCCCTGATGCCAGTAGTCTATACTCCATAAACTTCCCAATCTCACTAAAATGAAATCGTATGCCACCCCATGAGTTTCCAGACTCGTCCCCAGAACGCATCGACCATCCCCCAAAGGATAGCCAGCGTTAACAATACCAATGTTCCTGTCAGGCAAATTCTCAGAATCAGCGATCCGACCACGCTTATCACAAAGAGACCTCGCTTGGACAAAGAGGCCATGAAGGCACCCTGCTGGTCAGGTTCAACCTGCCTAGTCAGAGACTGTTGAAGATCGTCATGTTTCTGCGGCTTAGGATTGTGTTTCTCAGGATCGGGAACGTGTTTTTCTGGCTGAAGATTGTGTTTCTCCGGCTCAAAATTGTGTTTCCGTGCCCCAGTGTCGTGTTTCTCTGGCTCATCATCGCCACTCACCGGACCCTTTGCAACGATCTGACCATCATATTTGACAAGATATTCGTCGCGATGGTAGGAGATGTACAGCTTCCCGCTGCGCATCACAGTCTTTCCGTAGTCTTGAGTGATAGAATGTTCCTTGCTCTCGTCGCTGCATGTTCCGTATCCGACTTTAATGCTAGCAATCTCGCTCTCCAAGTTGAACCTATCACCCGACGTGGTGATGCATCGGTGCCCGCTCTCGAGAGCGTAATCGTCGCCTGTCACTAGGATGCTATTCTGTCCACTGGTGAGAGAGTGCTGGGTAACGAACTCTCCTTCATTGAACATGATAGTATGCTCCCCGGAACGCAGTCGGTATAGCTTTTCGCCTTGGCGCAGGATTTCGTCCCGGCCGTTCGAGATGATGTTGGTGTCCCCACTCCTACGTATCCATGCTTCTCCACTATGGATGTCGATGACTTCAGTGTCTTCAGCAGCATGACTTTCCTCATTTCCCTCAGGGAGACGGTCTTCGTGATTGCTGCGGATAGTGTCACCTTCTTCATGGGCAGCATTTTCTCCGCTGTTAGCTCCCCCGGCACTAATTGACTCGCTTCTAGAAGCGTCTTGGATATAGTCCCCTCCGTCAGTGGGGTCGAAGGAAGTTGTGTCATGTGTAGTAGCATCAGTAGCAATCTGCTCATTGTTCTCACCAGTGCCAGCAGAAAGTGAGGCTGCTGCAGTAGGCGCCGCAGCCACGTCCTCGTTTTCGTCTGCTTGGTCTGCATTTGCTTGGTCTCCGTCTGCTGGATCAGAGTCTGGTAGCTCCACGTCGTCATAAAATGCGTCGTATGGAACGTGGAGACCGCGTTTTCTCGCTTCTTTTCTCTGGCGGCATATCTTCTCGCGCGGAGTCAAGTCTCGGGCTAGCAATTGAAAGTCATCGAGCTGATCGCTCTTCTCAGACCGTAGCAGACGAGTGCCGCAGGCATCCTCCATCTCCCAAATGGGTTGAAGAGGCTTGTAACCACCCCAGCCAACGGTTGTGCCACGGATAAAAACGTTGTTCGGACCACGTAGACCTTTGAGTAACGGTCTCTGCTCAAGGTACAGCCGCGGAGCTCTACAGCCATCAGCCATACTGACCCACACTCCGCCAACAAAACCGCCTTCGAGGACACTAGAGATTTGACGTCGAGGGGCAACCTGCTCGACGTCAATGGCGCCCTTAAGCTGGTTGAGATGGCGAATTGCTGACCATTTACGCCTATGCTCTGGCTTGGGACCATACCGGCCGTACCCAGACAATGCAGGGAATTTGCATTGTGCTTCATATGGAAGCAGAAGAGTTGCGAAGACTGTATTGGACTGTAGAGCAGAGCGATTTGTGGAGTCGTGCACCGAACTTGCGGCGTCCAACAAAGTGATAATGCTGCAAGTCCAGAACTGTCTCAGTCGTCCTTCGCTTATCGCTTTCCTCAAGGCGGCGACAAGGTAGTCCATGAACAGCCCATGTGCTTGGAAGAGGTCTTGGTGAAGTAAGGAGCAGTGCAGTTGACGCGTGTCTTCGAATGGTCCCGTTGTGTTGATCACAAAAGCAGTGCTTCTGCTCGCGCTTGATCTTGGATATAGCGCGGAGCCGTCCTTGATTGCATCGGCACTGTGGTTATTGGATACTTGGTGTGACGTGAAGGTGGAGACTGGTACCAGTGATTCGCATAGCCAGCGCATACGCAAGCGTAATGATTTGAGACTTGGGGAAAGCCGTCTGATAGCAGGACAGACATGGTGGTTCTCTGCATAGGACTCTTTGCAGTCCCAGAATCCTTCTGTGTCCAGTTCCAGGTGTTGAACTGTGGCCGGCATCGCGTCCAACAGGGCCCGGATCTGGTGATGGTTGATGTAGAACCCTGGAAGGCCCCCTTCTGGCGAAGAAATGACCAAGCTAAAGCTTTCCAATGCCTTCATTTTCTCAAGCACAGCAGGTAGCTTGTCCAAATGCTTCCATAGCTCTAGAGTTTGCGGCATCATTGTCTGAACCTCATGGACTCGAGGAAGAGGTATCTCGCGGGCTTGGATAGCAGCAAAAGCGTGGTTGGGCATGGGAGTACGAGTGTGGAAGCTCAAGGTCAAAGATCGCGTCAACTCAAGATCATAACTTTTTGAATTTGAGAACTTGGGTAGTGACGTGTTGGTGATGCAGATGTCTGTCCATGTGATCTCTCTTCCGATGTCATGCCAGAGGGAGCAGGTAGTAAGAGCATTGAGGAATGAGCCGTCGCGAGAAGCACGTGAACTCTGTCTCAGCTGCTGAAGGATATGGACAAGCAATTCTCGAGGAAGCTCATTGATATTTTGGGTGGGGGCTTTCTGGACTCGAGGTTTCCGAGCCGGGTGAACCCATCTCGCAGGTATCCGAGCCTGGTGAATCCAGCTTTCAGGTACCCGGATTTGACCCTTCTGAGTTGCACGCTTCCGATTTCGAAACTTGGGGATCTCAGGTTTCATGTTGCTTGTCGGCTTGTCGGCTTGGTGCGAATACTGAGGATTGGCTGAGCAGCTGACAACGTGGATCAATGATCGCATCAAAAGGTAAAAGATGTTGTTTACTAAATGAGTCAGAAAAGAATGGATGCATGCTTACGAATGACTTTGTCACAGGCAGAGGCAGTGAAGATCGTCTTGTCCACTGCCTTGTGGTTTCGCGCATCAGGCTGTGCCAAAAGGGGCTGCGGCTTGGCAAGGCTGTCACTGCCTCGAACATCATCACCGTCTCCGCGACTGTTCTAGGAAACATCACATACGAATCAAGGACGCGCACTACGTCAGCTTGTAACAATATCTCGATGACTCCACGTTCACGTGTGTGATGGTCGCCAGTCAGTCAGTACTCGGAAAGCTAGTAGCTCAACAGGAACATCTGCCTAATTTTACATTGAGCTTCGCTTTCTTCCATGGTACAAGCTCCTGGCTGTTTCTCGACCCTAGCTCGCCCAATGTCTAAGAGGTGTCCTTGATATTCTGCCTGTATCAATTAGGCCTCTAAGAAAGACATCCCATCAACCTCAACCTTGTCTTTTGCATTTCTGCGCGCTTGTGTCATCATTCATTACATTCGAACTCCATGTCCATTTCCGATGATCTTCCTCCCAAACAATCCCAATATCTATTCGTCTTGACTCTTCCAACTCTATAGGCTCGCAAGTCTTGCACTCCATACTCCAAATCTGAGCCCAGTGCTTACCAGTCCGTCTCGCTCAATACCCTTCGCGCCTTTGCTGGGCTCAGGTCACCAGATCCTCTGACAACTTCTCTGCACCGACATGTCGCACTGCTGGACAATTTCTGCCTTCGAATTACCACCATGCTCAGTATCCACCATGCACTCATCTCGCCCTCAACCTTTCAAGGCTCCGAAGGGATCTCACTGCTCATTTTGGAGGGAGTTTGAGCACAGGCGGCTCATTCAAGCTCTGACACTCTCGAAATCCTCTGAATCTCCTGATTCAGTGTTGACCACTTCAAGCGTTGTCTTCGGTTTCCTGATCTCCACCATTCTGAGGGCCTGTAACAGTCTCAATGCTTGCTTCAACAGCGCTAGTTTTTCCAGGTGGACGCACCACCGGGTACCTGCCGAGACAAAGCCCGGTAGTGATTGCACCATCACTTCCCAGACTACCAGTATCGCTGTTTTCTTCGTCGTCTTCTTCTTCTTCGCTGTCGTCGTCTCCTGCTGCATCTTCTTCGGTTCCTGCCTCCTCCTCTCTTTCTTCCTCCTCCTCTCCCTCCTCCTCCTCTCCCTCATCCTCTTCTCCCTCGTCTCGTCTTTCTTCATCTCTGCCAACCTGAGTAGTAGGCTCTTCCACTTCCGAGTCTTCCCCACTTGATTCGAACAAATAATCCAGCTCGTCGCTATTGTCCGTGATATCTTGAGCTAAAATATTTGGTGCCAGTGGCTGGTCTTGATTCTCATTGTCTGGAGTTCGAGAGACAGCTGTTGTAGCAGGCTCCGCTGGAATTGCATGGGTGTCGACAATAAAAGTGACTCTTTCTTGTCCGTTGTTGTCTCCTTGTCGCAGTTCGCTCTCAGTAGTACTTGGCGCAAGCACTTGTCCATTTTCAACTTCCTGCGCCATACTCGGCTCGCTCAATTCGGCCATCCCGGTTTGCCGTGACTCCACCTTGACACCTTGGTCGGGAAATATGGCCTGCGGAGTACCAAAGTCAAACTTCATCTGTGTGGCAGCATCACTCAAGACTTTCAACCCAGACTTCGTGTTTGGCAACAAAGACTGGGCCACGACATCGTTGGGCCCGCCGCTCAGTGGCTCGATATCTTGCCGATCGGCAGTAGAGGTGTCGAGCTTCGACCGATGCCGCGGATACCGTCGTGTAGCAGCATTGCGCATGCTGCCAAATCTGTGGCCTGTCCTAAGGTTGCCAGATCTCTTAGCCGAAGAAGAGTTGTGCACTCCAGGCCCTGAAAACAGCGCCTTGGACCCCATCCCTACTGGGAAGATATCAGGCTGATTCTTGGCCACTGAGATTGGGTCCTCGATGTGATTTTGGAGCGTTGAGACGCCAGCCTGGCCCTTGTTTACAGTAACCTGTTGTTTCATGGGTTCCGCTTCAGCCTCCGTCACTTGTTCCTTGGAAACCGACAAGTCTTCTTGTTTTCCGTGCTCGCGACTATTACAGCTCTTTTCAGCCTTGGGGTCGGCCTTAATATCTTGTGAGTTCTTTGTGAGAATATTCTTCCGATGTCTATCTTTCAGTTGTTCAGCGAGTTTCAGCTTCCAGCCTGGCATTGCCTCTTCTTCTCGTAACGAACCAAGCTGACTCTCAGGCTCCGGACCACGGGCCGTGGCGCTGTTGTGATGCTCAGAACTTTCAGCATCAGCAAGCACCACGCCAAAAGGTGTATGCTGGGTTTTTGGTTCTGAATCAACCTCCAACAGCGATGGGGGTTTTGTCGTGTCCTTGAGACTGTCGCAGCTCTTCTGAGCTGAGGGATCTGGTTGAATTTGCGCCTTCGGGTCCGAGATGTCAACAGAATGTTGGACTTCCAACATTGCGGCCTGAGGCCCGTCGGGCGTAGGCTGTAGTTGCCCTTGCTCCGCCTTGGATTCCTTGAGTTGTTGCCTAGGATCTGCTAGCTTTCTCTCTTTCTCTGCTTTGAGGTCATTGTATTTCTGCTCCATATCAGCCTTCTCCTTCTTTAATTGCTCCACAGATCTACGCTGTGTCTCAATTTCGGCGTTTGCGTTCTCCAAGTGCTTCTGAAGTTTTTCAACCTGACTGTGAGCCTCGTCGAGGTCCTTTTGGCCTTGATCATTCTGCAATTTCTGGGCTTCGAGATCCGTCTCAAGATCTTCGATTTCCGGGATTTTGCCCTCCTCAAGCGCGTCTTTCGCCTCCGCCAGTTTCTTTATGCTTGAGTTGGCTGTTTTCACCTCGCCCTCAAGTCCCTGGATGTCTATGAGTTGATCCGCGAGCCGTTTTGTCTGCCTTCTAAGCTGCTTTTCCAAATCCGCATTCTTCAAATTCAGCTCTTGGATCTTCTCCTCTTTCGTGCTGATTGTCTGGGAACGTTTCTGGAGACTTTTGTCCTTTTCATTGATTTCATCTTCCTTTTGTTCGAGCAATGCCTTCTGCTCTGCCACTTCCCTTTCCAGGTCCTTGAGTCTGGAGTCCTTTTCACGGAGAACAGTATGTAGTTGGGCAATACTATCCTGGTACGTCTGATCAGTATCGGCCCTCGTTGGATCGATGCTCATGGTGCTTCCAGTGTCCACAACTGGAGCTTGATACGACTTGCAAGAGGTGTCCTTGTCATCGGCAACGTCGTTATGACTGGCCTTGCAGCTGGATTTTGAAACGTCATCGTTGGCACTGGCATCCTGAGCCCCGTTTTCACGAAGGACCCAGTATATAATGAACAGCCAGACGATGGGCAACAGGATGAGAAGTGACTCGAAGAACGGAGGAGATGGCATGGTGAGAGCCGCCGGGGACAATCGAGGAACGTGGTCCGTCTCACTTCGACTGAACTCCTGGTCGTTCACAGCAGCGGAGTGCTATTTCATCGAGGCGTGGTGGCGTTTCTTCTGGAGGTGTGATGGAAAGGCGAGGCAAGAAGTAGGTGAGAGCATGCAGTCTAGCGCAGGTTGTTGTTAGACTCAGGTGAGATCAATAACGGAGGCAGTCTAAGTATCTGAATTCATTGTTAGTTTCTCATTGTTCTCCAGCATTGAACATAACAGGAACAAAGAGACTTACTCATACGTGAAATTGTTGGTCGCAGGCGTCTATTGTCCGACTTTCATTCGAGAATCTGCGCGCTTTCCACCAGCAAATGGAAATGCTAGAAGTCTGAAAGGTTGAGAAACGAGGAACGCTTATCAACTTGTGCTACGAACCTGGCTTGGCCGATGGTGGCCGAGTCTTGATGGATCACGTAAGTTGAGGCAACATCCGTGAGAAGGCAGTAAAGCTTGTGGAAGCCTCAAATTACAACTTAGAAAGAAAAACGCAGGCAGTGAATTGAACAGATTGTTTTGCTAACGTGGTATTGTAACAGGTGCACACTAGTTGTGTACTTGAACGAGGCTGTATCGCCGAGGGGGTAATGCCAAGACTGACAAGGCTACTTGGAGTGAAAACTGACTGCCATTATGCGGGCTGGTGGAGCTCATGTGTTTCAACTATTTGTGGTGCTCGGCAGCGGGCATCGTCAGAGCCCCGAGGGTTAACCTACTCAAATAGTCGTCCAACCTACGCAACATAGCTGCCGGGAGACGTTCCCTCTCCATGACACTGGTACATATGGTGATCGTACTGAGCAGACGTTCCCAAGCACTGTCAATCGCTTGATGCTTAGCCAAGTCATGTTGGAGTTCACTGGCGTGCTCGGGCTGCAGCCTCGACAACTCACGGAAAACACCGACACCGGGTTGAAATTCAGGCCATCCCCATTTTCTTCGATATTCCTTGGCATGTTGCGAATGGAGATATTGCAGGCTCGAGTCGTCCGACATCTCACCCCAGACGCTTGCACGAAGAGCCACATATTCATCCCAAAGTTGTTCCCCGGAAAACATGTCTCCATCCCCGTTAGGCTTCTCGAATTGACCCCACGTGCTCACGTTACTTACCTTGTCTTGGATCAGGTCGCTGGCGTCGTGGAGGCGGCGGACTAAATTCATGTAATCAGTTTTCATGTCAAAGTTACCTCTCTCGGTGTGTTGACAGGCTCTTCCACAGGAGACCGACTGCGAGGAGTTTTCAGACATGGTTGTTGGCGTGTTCAAAGGTTGCAGAAGCTTATGGTTTAATCGGTGTTGTTTGTATGAGCTGGATGGGTCATGGGAACAATTCTCGAATAAAAGCTTTGGCGCAGACAAAGAACTGCCCTGGCGTTCAACAACCATTGTTCCAAATGATTGCGTGGCGGTTTTTGTTCTTTGTTCATGCTAGCTAGTGGACATGGAACGCTGCCTTTATGTCACGGTCATTGTTGACCTTGTTTCCCCAGAATGCTTCTTTGTCGAGCTCGAATAGTCTTTGTCATGAACATTCTTTGCTGTGCACTCCTTCTTGACACTTCGTTCTGCAAGGTTCCAATGCCATTCGTCAAGCTCGACTATTGAGCACCGCGTCCTGCTCGATGTCCATGACCACTATTGGTGTCCATATCTAGTGACGCTTGAGTCGTGGAGACAACACCTCTCCTAAACGTACTGCAAAAAAGGTAGGAAGAGGCACAGGTGGCCACGCAAGACGCACGATCTTTTGAAGGAGTGGGAAATCCTTTGCGACAAGCTCACGGGCATCAGGAGTGATGGCTTGCCCACCTTCCACACGAAAGTTGCACCGGGTTCCCCCAACTCCTGGGGTCAGATGATCCCAGGAGATACCAGCGTAAGGATTAGAAATCGACAGTCAACCGACAGGAGACAGTGGGAGTGGCACTAGAGCTCAGGTAGCATGATAGAAGAAGCCCTTCGTATACCGTACAAGCCCGAAAGCTGAAATGCATGGTCTTGAGCATGTCCGGTGAAAGGAAACAAAGAACGGTGGTTGGTCTTGTCCTGATTTATAAGCATGGAGTCAAGCAAAGGCTGGCCTCATAACACTGATTCCGTATAAGGCTGGAAGTACTCGGCCGTAAGCATCATCCTGTTTTGTGGGGACGACTAGCACGGGGCAAGTGGAGCTGCATCAAGCAGCAGCCGCGGGCCGTGGGGCATTCGGTACCTCCCTTGTCTAGAACTTCAGCATTTGTCAGTACTTCTCAGCGTGCTGCTGCACAGTGTACTGCTTGCCTTCAGAATATGGTTTGTAAGCTTGGTCACTTCTCTGAGATAGGCGTATGGACGCTTGCAACACGCTATTTTGTAGATCGATTTTAAACATCTCATCTTGGGTGGTTCAGAACCATGGGACGGTCCAGTACGGCCGTTATGAGATATGACCTATGGAACGCAGACATACTGTGCATTCAACCTTGACAACATTAATCAGCATGTTGATAGCTTTGCACGAGCATCGCGAGGTTGTCGGACAACGCATATTGGGGTATAAAAGTTGTGATAAGTGTGTTGTTGAAGCAGAGTTTCAGCCGATACTATACGTTTATGAAATATCTGAGATTGTCGCAAAGCTTGCATTGTTAACATGTCTTCTTACCTCATCACCGGCACCTCTCGTGGCCTTGGGCTGACCCTGACAACGTTTCTTCTGGACAGGCCTAAGGACCAAGTACGCTTTGTCGCTGCAGCCGCACGAACTAAGACTCCTGCTCTTGAAGCTCTCATCAATAAACATCCTGGACGCATTGCTTTCATTCCGTTGGAAGTCACTAGCGAAAAGAGTGTGAATGCCGCGGTCGGGAAAGTTCAAGAAGCCTTGGGAGCCAGTGGTGGTTTGGATGTCTTGATCAACAATGCCGGGATCATGCCTTTTGTACCTAAAGGCATTACCCAAGCGTACGGCCCATCTTCGGATAATAGCCCTTGGTGAGAAATAAACTGACATAACATCAAGGGCCGATCTCATGTCAACTTTTGAAGTCAATGTCAACTCCGTACAACTGTGCTCGGCTGCATTTCTGCCCCTGCTGCGGCAGGGTTCGAAGAAACTCGTGTTGAACATGTATGCGAAAGCAACATCTGTTGGTCCGAGGCATTGAAGGAAAAGCTAATCATTGCTGGACAGTGGCAGTATCTTGGGCTCCATCACGCTGGCACCTTCCATGGCGCCATATCCAACCTCCACTTACAAGGTCTCCAAAACGGCGGTAAACATGTTGACGGTTCAATGGGCCCTTGACCTAGCTAAGGAAGACTTTACCATCATCTCAGCGCATCCCGGTGTATGTTCTCCTAATGTGAGAGACGAGTTGCATCACTCTTGTGCTAACCTTACCTCCACAGTGGTTGAGAACAGATTTGGGCACCGACCAAGCCGACCTGCCAGTTGAGACAGGCGCAGAGGGCGTATTGCAAATTCTCGACAAGGCCAGCAGAGCCGACAGCGGGAAGTTTTTTGACATTTACGTACCTGATTGGGACAAGGAAGGCAAGCTCAACAAGTACGAAGGCGGAGAATTGCCATGGTGAGGGTGTGAATGGTCGGACATCGTCAAGCAATTCATCGAGGATCAGCACTTACCTTGCTACAAGGAAGCTCTGTAGCGCTCATCCACGAGGTAAAGCTTCTAGAGCTCCAATTCATCCATTGAAGGGGTGGGTTGCAACGTCTAGTCGAGTTTTAAGGATGCTTGAGGCAACCATCCACGTCGTCATATTATTCTGTGGACACGGGGTATTCCGAACCGAGCAAATATCCACTTTGGGACTATTCTGCGACGTCATTAAAGATTCTTAATATCCGCCAGCACGGTCCAGGCATCACTGCACTGATTCGGATCGGAAGAGGCAACCTCCTACTCCGATTCTCCTTTCACTTCTTCTTCTCTTCTCCTACTCCGTTCTCCTACTTTCATCCTCCTCCGTTTCGAATAATGCTCCTAGTCCTATGCCTACTACTTCTCTTCCGCTACTGTCTCAAGCCTTATTTTAGAACGCACGCGTGGGTGACTAATCACATTGATGACTGCCGGCAAAAGAGGGGTCCTCTGTCATTCTTGATCAACGTTGATCGAAGTCTCCCGTGACTGAGCATCGCCCCTTCATTATGGTGGAGTATGGCAACCGCCTATTCTGATAGTCTGCTCTCGGCAGCAGCCAGTTCAGAAAAGACATTGGAAACGTCGCATGTCCGCGCTTGCACAAATTGTGTCCGCGCCAAGGCCAAATGCTTGAAAGCTTCCAGCGTCGATGGCGCGGGAATGTGTGAAAGGTAGTAGTACATATGGACTTCTTGTTGGGCCTTGCCTAATGTTTCTATGATAGATGTCACCGGATGAAGAAAACTTGTCAACCGTCACCCCCAGTGCGTAGGGCTCGGACACTGAAGAAAGTCTCCGCCGACAAGACCTCTAAACTCGAAGAGAAACTGGACGGCCTTGTGACACTCCTTAGGTCGGCAGCTACTCAAAGCACGTCAGGAATACTTAACACCACACTTATCAACTCGTCGCTGGAAGGATTGCAATCTGCGAGCCAAGACACTTCTTCTATCTCAACAACCACTACCAGCATTTATCCAGGACAATATGTCCAGAGCGGGAATTCCGCAACCGGGAACGGCTTTCCTACTTCAATGTATACTCCAGCACCGTCTACATCTTCTAAATCAACACCGTACAGTAATAACAGCCTGGAGCCTGTCCTTCGTCCGGACTTGGAGCCGAGTCCCGAAGAAGCAGAGCTACGTTTGAACAAATTTCGAGATGATTATGTGGAATACTTTCCATTCATCGCCATATCACCCTCTCTCACCGTTCATGAAATGCGGCAGCAACGCCCGATCCTGTGGATGTCTATCATGACTGTGACATCGCCTCATTCTACCGAGCAAATTCTTCTGTCCGGTGAAATGCGCGCCATAATAGGGAAAGAAGCCTTTGTGCAAGGCACCAGGAATATGGATTTTCTCTTGGCAGTTCTTGTCTATGCCTCTTGGGATCGACGCTTTTGTTTTGGAACGCCGGTATTGATCAGTCTGGTACAACTTGCGATCGCAATAGTGTATGACCTTGGACTTGACAAAACATCTTCAGAAGACCCGGCCATGGCTGTCGCCTACAACTTGAAAGGAGCTAATAAACCCCCACACATTTCAAGAGTCCCAACCCTGGAAGAACGAAGAGCTCTACTTGCCGTTTTCATGTTGAGTTCAAATTCTACCCGCACGTTTGGCAGAGGAAGTGCCATGCGCTGGACAACCTATTTGAACGAGTGTCTTCGCATGTTAGAAACGGAGAAGGAGTTCGGTTCAGATGCGACTCTTGTCCAATTGGTCAAGTTACGTTTGATCTCTGATAGAACAAGGGACTTGCCTGGACCATCGGCTGATTGTGAAGTCGACCTAGCGGCCAAAGTTCCCACAGATTTCTACCTGAAATCACTCGAGGCACATCTTAGGGATTTCAAATCAAGCATTCCCAGTGATTTGTCGAACAAAAGTAAGTCATTTCCTATATGTTTCGATCCTAAAACCATATCGATGTCTAGAACTTGACTGATTACTGACTTTAGCAATACTTCTAATGGAACTCTACATGACGGATTTCAGCATCCACGAGGTTGGACTATCACAGGGGGCTGGATTCCTCGATTGGTCGGAGAATCGGCGAATTGAATGCCTCTGGAGTTGCCTCAATGCGTTGAAATCCTGGCTCGAGGTGTATTCCGGGATTCCATTAGCTCACTACCCTGGATTTTCAACAATGATATATTCGAACATGATCCGTTGCTTGATTGGGCTATATCGACTAGCAATATCTGAGCACGCTGGTTGGGATCGATCACTGATTCGAAATCATATTGACATTCCGTTATTCTTGGAACAGTCTGAAAAGAATTTTGCGGCTGTCAAGGATGTGGTTGGGCTCGACATTGGCGGTTCAGATGATACCGATTTCTTCACTCTAATGGCTGCAAGAATCCGTGTTATCAGAGGGATCTGGGATTTGACAGGTTCCTCAGCAATGCCATCTTTGGCGGTTCCCTCGGCCGATGACTTGGATTTGCCGGATCTTTCAAAGGACTTTTCAGACGACGATTGGCTGAGGAATTTTCTGATGTCTCCTTGGAGTGATTAGTGCATGCTCCGTTGTACTACTACTGTATAAACAGCAAGACCAGCGTACAGACAACAGCGTCTTGGTCCTACTTTTGGATATTCTGCCACGCAACCTCCTGAACATGACTGAAAGCCGTTGCCAAAGGCTCGTTCTCATACTTTAACTTTGCAGCAGTTATGGGTCCCTGCCGTCAATGCGCGCCGTTTGTCCGCAATCTCCGATCACTCTGGTCATTTCAGGAGTAGGAGCTGTAAAGGTCCGCTCCGACGGGGCTTTCTCATCCCGGCCAGTGTCTTTCGTGTTTACTTCTCTGCAGCCTCGTGTTATTTAAGTCGATTCTGCCTTCGGGTCTACTGGGAACATGTTTGAAAATGGAACAAAATCTCATTGGAAACACCACCCCCGTAATCGAGAGCGGTAGAAATCATGTCGACATCACAGCAACAATCAGTTGAACCCATGGGCTCCGATGGTACTACTTCCTTAGATGTGTCTTCAGAAAAGCAGCCGGAACATCTACAAGGCTTAAAGCTGGTTGCAGTCATCGCATCCCTGGGTTTCGTGGCGTTTCTATTGATGCTGGATGTCTCCGTTGTTAGCACTGTCAGTCGCCCACTTTGTTTTTGCTTCAAAACTGCGGATAAGCTTTACTAACTGCACAACCTCACAGGCCACTCCCAGAATCACATCGGACTTTCATGCTCTCGAGGACGTTGGATGGTACGGCGCTGCCTACCTGTTAGGAACGTAAGTCTACGTCTCTGTCTACATGCCAACTTTCTGCACAAAACTATCCTTGGTCCCACCAGGATGAATCTCTAACAGAATTGTATAGCTGTACTCTTCAGCCTCTCACCGGGAAGATCTATGGGGAGTTTGACATGAAAGTAAGCCACAAATGCCAGGGTCTGCCGCCTTAGAACTGGGTCGACTAACTTCCATATCTAGTGGACCTTTCTTAGCTTCTTCGCAATCTTCGAGCTCGGGTCTGTCATCTGTGGTGCTGCCACATCCTCGGACATGCTTATCATTGGCCGAGCTATTGCGGGAATGGGCGGCTCAGGTATACTTAATGGAGGATATAGCCTGGTACACGCAAGTGCACCATTACCAAAACAACCCTGTATGTGTTCACAGCTGCTTGGGAGACGTCCATGTCCCTCAGCTAACGGAATCTTTCTACAGTCTATCTAGGTATTATCATGGGCGTTGCACAACTTGGGATCCTTTGTGGGCCTTTGGTCGGTGGTGCCTTTACGGAGTATGTATCCTGGCGATGGTGTAAGTATCCGAAGAGTTCAACCTCCAAAATACCTTCAAGCGTCCAAGAGCTAAAGGTTATGCAATAGGCTTTTATATCAACCTCCCATGTGGTGGCGTGGCAGCCTTGGTTTTCTTCCTCACCTCGATCCCAAACATTCATCCTGAAGGTGATTCATCAGTGCTTCAACGACTACGCAAATTGGACCTCATCGGCTTTGTTCTATTCGCTCCAGCAGCAATCATGTTCATTCTCGCCCTCGAATGGGGTGGGAATCAATATGCTTGGAGCAGCGCCACCATCATCGGCCTCTTCTGTGGATCCTTCGGCATGATAGTCATCTTTGTGGCATGGGAACACCATATGGGAAGACAAGCCATGATCCCACTCTCCATCCTCAGAAGACGTGTCATTTGGATGACTACGGTTCACTTCGGCTTCTTTACCGGGTCAATGTTGACCGCGACATATTATCTCCCGTTGTACTTCCAGACCGTGAAGGGCGCCTCGCCACTTATGAGCGGTGTGGATCTCTTACCGTCGATTATCAGCCAAGCCATATTCACCGTCACAATTGGTGGCCTCAGTAAGTTCAAGCCCCCTCACCGACGTAAACATTTTCCTTTGCTGATCGCGAATGCTTCTAGTGCCACGGATCGGATACTATCTCCCTATCGCAGTACTGGCGAGCATGCTCGTCACCATCGGAATGGGACTTACCACGACATTCACCCCAACGACAAAGACTGGAGCTTGGATTGGATATCAAATCATCATGGGTGCCGGTCGGGGATTGGGATTTCAGATACCCATTATTGCGGTCCAAAACAACTCTCCAAAAGAAGAAGTGTCTATCGTCAATGCGCTGGTGGTTTTTGCCCAGAATCTCGGCCCTGCAATCTTTTTGTCATTGGATGAAATCATCTTCACCAACGGCTTGAAGCATTACCTTCCGATATATGCGCCGGGGATCAGCCCTGAGCTTGTCGTCACTGCAGGTGCCACAGGTATTCGCGAAGCCGTATCGGCAGCGGCATTGCCGGGAGTGCTAAAAGCATATACTAAGTCAATCGATCATGCGTTGTATCTTGGAACTGGAGCAGCTGGTGGTGCATTTATCTTTGCTTTTGGTATGGGTTGGGTGGATATCAGGAAGAAAAGACCAGAAGCAGTAAAGGTGGAAAAATTGGATGAAGAGAAGACTCAGAGTCCTGTCTCTGAACCGGAGGCTGCTTGAGGAGTGAAGGTCTTTTTTCTGATAGCAAACGGGAAGAAGAGATGTCGTACGCGGCATCAATCGCTGCTAACATACTGACGAGACCGAAACTCAGTATACGCACGAAAACTCCTACGGACCCGGAGGCTGGATAGTACGAAGGCTGGGAGATAGATTACTCTCTACTCAATGAAACGTGCGATGCACACTGTTTGACTATCTAACTGTGCTTCTGGTCCAGATCCAGGTCGGTACACCGTAAAGCCATCTCAGAAGAAAGAAGAAGAAAGAGGACAAACGAAAAACGGAGGAGGGGGGG